>CAUYPO010021777.1:0-25608 GCA_963574435.1 Cheirogaleus major | reverse complement strand
AAGGTCAGGAGTTCGAAACCAGCCTGAGCAAGAGTGAGACCCCGTCTCTACTAAAAATAGAAAGAAATTAATTGGCCAACTAAAAATATAGAAAAAATTAGCTGGGCATGGTGGCGCATGCCTGTAGTCCCACCTACTTGGGAGGCTGAGGCAGGAGGATTGCTTGAGCACAAGAGTTTGAGGTTGCTGTGAGCTAGGCTGACACCATGCACTCTAGCACTCTAGCCCGTGCCCAGGCAACAGAGTGAGACTCTGTCTCAAAAAAACAAAGAGTTAAATGCATGAAACAACTCACATGACAGCAACAGATCATATTGGTAGCACACATCTCCCACTCATTTTACCTTTTTTTCCACATAGAAAAGGTAAGCTATTCTTTCAGTTCCCAACAAATCCAATATCCTTGAAATGTTTCTCAGTTTGCTAGTATGGCTAGACTAGGACATAAGAATGGCACAGCAACATCCTCCCCACCAACCCTCTAACAGCAGGAAGAGAATCAAAGACCAGAAGAAGCAAGGAGTAGCTGGGAATGATCTTCTGATTCCATTAGTAAAATGATTTTGAGTCACCTTTTATAAAAACACCCTGAATTAAAATAGTAATATCTTCTTAGAAATTATTTATTCTACTTTCTCATTTGACAAATCTAGCCCAAAGGGCAAAATGACTGTGACTTACTCAAGTTCATACAGGTAGATAACAACAAAGACTAAATCAGAACCTCCAGACTGAGTCCAGTTCATCTTTCTGCACTGAATAATCCCATTTCTTGTCAGGGAAGGTGATAAATATCTGAGGACAGAGAATGACTCAAATCTCTAAGGATAAAAAAAATTTCAGGAAGCATGTCTTCAAAGATCATTTAATGTAGTACAACAAAAAAGTGGCATTACTCAGTACTGTTTCCTTCTCAAAAAAAATCAGGTCATCTCAAAAATCTGCTCCACTAAATTTGTATTTGCCTAACTCAGATTTGCTTATGCTATTCCTTCCCAGCTATCTCAGCAACTTTCTGAAACTGTCATGGCAAATTCAAGTTAAAATCCTAATAGTAAACCCCAGGGAACTGTCACAGTGCAATGTTATTATAGCAAATACTCATGAAAATAAGTGGAGCTTTGGAATTTTACTATACTAAGATTCTCAGTGTAATTATTTTTCTGTGGTAGAATCTCATCTCATCTGTTTTTTCAGAAATAGCTTTCCATGAAAACCATACTAAAGTCAAAGAGAACACACAAAAATTTTCTCATTAAGGCCACTGATATTCATTAAACTTTCCCAAAATTTTTGGTGCATTTCAAATCTAACAGGAGTTTACTAAAGGACTTAATCCGCATCATTCTTTCCAAAAGTCTGCTCTGAAAACAACAGAGGACTATTTTTATATATTACAGTATTTAACCAGAGTGAAGACCAGAAGTGGGCAATCCATTTTCTAAATAAACCACAGCAGGACAAGGGAGAGAGAAAGAGAAAGAACAGGAAGACTGGCAAGTCAAATCAATTATTTACTTTAAAGTCCACAGAGTACAGAGCACTACAAGATGCACAGTGCCAACCTACTCCACCCCTTTTCTGCTAGTCAGTACAGGCCACAAAATGAACACCAGAGTCCAACAAGCAGCCAAATGCCAGGCAAAATTGCCTTACCAGGCTAGATGGGGCCAAACACATATATTTTTAACTCCTAGTCAAAGAACAGAGGTCTAAGGAAGATGATCAACAACTTAAATATTGCAGAGATTAAAGAAGACAAAGGCTATGAAAAATACCTAAATAAATGGACATTGGGATTCTTGAAAGTGCATTTACAGTAATATTGGGGACAGAAACAAGACAGGAAAGGTTTTAAAGAATGTAAAAGAAAAAGCTGCATACAGAATGCTATTTTTTAATATTCAGGAGTAAAAGAGGAAAAAATATGGCAATAATTCAAAGAGATTTAAAAAAAGGCACAGGGATTTTATTTATTTGTTTTAGGATAGAAGAGACCTCTGTAACTGGAGTCTGAAAGGAAGGACTCTATAAGGAGTGAAGACGAAGATGCAAAAGAAAAAGATAATTAAGAGTAAGGTACCAAAGTGAATACTAAGAAATGTAAGGGAGAAGAAAATGAATGGATGTGGATCCTGAAAGTCATCAGACAAAAGCAATAAAAAGACTTTGAAAAATTAGAAGCTGTGCAAAAATGGCAAAACAATGAGGGATAGCAAAAGACTAGAAACATGTTGATTGCTTCCCTCCCTGTCCAAGGAATTGCAGAGTATTCAACTAGCAAAAACAGAAATAACACTATTCATTACAGAAAAGGCCTTGTTTTCAGTTATGGGTTAAGATATGGAAGAAATACTGGAAGAAAAATATTAAGAACCTAGGACTTTGCTCACATTTGTACACAGGTTCTACCAGACCCAACAGAAATCGCTGGTTAAAGGGACATAAAGAATTAGGTGGAAAGGAATAGAGCTGAACTTTATAATATTAGGGCAATAGCAATAAATAGTAGATAGAACTCTGAAGTCATTATCAATAGCAAAGATTAAAAAGGATAAGCTAAGGAATTTTATGGCTGCAGAGGATGGGGGGAACAAAAAGAACATATAAAAAAAGTGCTGGGTACCACAAACAATGAGTCTTCAGTACTATACAGCCCTACATTTTCTAGTGGAATGATCTTCAAAACCCACTTTCCTAGAAGCTGGACCCTGAAACATCCTTTAATTTCACTTGCCAAAACTAGCAATTTGCTGAATTATGTCAACAGTTTGTGTTTTTTGATTCGGCCATTTTTAATAAGGATTTCTGTGAGTTCTACAAAAGGATAAGACGGACGTTATCCAAAAAATAAATGTGTGCCATATGACTAGAACGAGGTCTATAGATCATACTTGGTCTTTTAAACCCCGCCTTGCACACACAGGATGGAAAAGGATAGAAAATAGCAGTTAATATTTGGGTAGCACTTGAATGATTTGAATTACTATCTAATCAGTCATCTTAACTGACCCACTCTTTACTCCTATTCTTTTTTTTTTTCAAAGACTCTAGTTCCAAATAATCTTTATTCCTATTCTTATGACATCTAATCCAAGGATAAAGCAGTAGAAAGAACATGGACTTTGAGGTCATCAATCTAGAAATCTAACTCTACCAGTCACCCCAGGGACATTTCTTAAACATCTATGAGCTTCCATTTCCTCATCTGTAAAGTAGGAATAATAGTACCTATTTCATTAGGCAGGTGAGTGATAACACAGGGCAAATACCTACTATACAGTAGATGCTAAAGAAATGGTAGACAACATGCTGCAGTGACAGAAATGGAAGACTATTTTAACTAATATCATTATAAGCCAGCCATGTAAGCTGAAGCACAGTTTATTGCTATACTGCTGTTAAAAAATATAGGACAAATTCTGTTAAATGAAAAAATCCTAAAATAATGAATGCATTCCAAAAATTCCTCTCTACCTGATAGTTAATCTAACTATGATAATGGTATTTATTAGAGTATAATTTCCATAACAAGGACTTGTGGTTTGAACTGTACTGTATTTTTTCCAAATGAGTACTTGCAAATAAATGAAACCTTTTAACGTCTATCTTAATCCTAGGGCAATTTCAGAGAATCTCAACACCTCTCAAACAAAGTTGTAAAAGCACATGGATGTAAAGTAATGTAGTTAGCAGAGAATTTCAGCACAAAAGAGAGGTAATATCTTGCCCTCTTTCCCAACTTCAGTTAACTAATATCACAAATGTTCCTCACTTCTACCAATCTCATAATCTTAAGAGTTATTTTTACTTTCTTTCCTTCTTTCTCTATATCATCATTAAGCCCTATCTTTTTCTTCTCCAAAATTTCTCCAATATATTCCTTTTTTTCCCCTCCACCCCCTAAATTCATGCCTGGACAGTGTTCCTGACTTTCTAAAAAAATCCTTAACTGGCCTCCTCTCCAATAATATACACAACACCTTCTGATTAATCAGTCTATAGTTCCAAATTCTTCAAGTCACTGCCCAACTTACAAACCTTCAATAATTTCCAAATGTTAGCAAGATTAAGTCCAAATTCCTCAGTATGACTGTTAAGGCTTTTCATAATCTGAATGAACATTACCTCACTAATCTTATGTCCTTCCTAATCCATAACCTAAATACCATTACTGAATCAAACAAGTATTCTCCGGTCCAATCAATAATGTAAATTTACTCCAATCTCAGGATCTTTGTTCTTGCTTTGCCCTGGCCTAGAAAAATCATTCCCTTCCTTTCTGCCTATTCAACTCCTATCCATCCATCATTGGAAAACTCTAGTCTAACTGCCTGCATGAAGCCCTCACAGACCACTTCAGCCCAGAGTAGTCTCAGTAAACTACAGCCTTTCCCCAGCTACTTGGGAGGCTAAGGCTGGAGAATCACTTGAGCCCAGGAGTTTGAGGCTGCAGTGAGCTATGATGACACCACTGCACTCTAGCCTGGGAGAAAAAGTGAGATGCTATCTGGGGGGGAGGGGGATACAATCTGTCATTTCAACATAAGTAAGTAGCATAACAACAGATCTCTTAGAATAGTCATGCTAGTCAATGGCATTTTCACCAAAGAATACTAAATTTTTCATAAGGCTAAATTATTCAATATGAAAAATTCCTTTAATCTGAGATGATGCTCTTTCTGTTTTAAAATGTCCCATCTCTTATAAAATGGTGATATTAGATGAAAGGGTTGTTTTTCATTTTCATGCCCTTACTTAGAAAATAAAAGGCTCTTCAAATGTGACTGATTTATAACCCATGCCCAGGAACCACTAATCTACATCCCTCATTTGGGCATTTATATATGGTCCAATATTGTTATAAAACTATTTCAAAAACTAGGTACTGCCTCCCCAATTAGAATTCTAAATTTCTTATGAATAAGGACTATATATGACACTTCTTTTGTCTTTCTGTTTTTTTCCACGTTAGTCCTGGGTTGACTACAAAACAAATACTGTAAACTAAATAGAATTAACAAAATTCCTGGCTTTTAATTTGATGGGAAACTGACCAAAAATGTAAGTGAAGCCAGTGCTCCTTTGTCTCCTCTCCACTTCTCTTCCCTGAACAGATTCTCTCACTCTCCTGGGTTGTACCCACTGAATGAACAGTCACCAACCTCTCAATATTTCTGTTCTAATCCCACTGTACTTGCCTCTCCTTATGATCTGGAATTGTATGTTTCAGTTATCTTATTATGACCTTATTTCTCCCTGTTCCATTAACTATCTCACTATCATCCCATCTATTTTTCCATCACATTTCTTTAAGATTCTGATAGTCTCTTTAAAACTGCCTTAGCATCTAGTCTCAAAACAAACATAATCTTAACATAATCATCAGTCCTCAAGTTTCTACAGATAATATTTTGGCATATGTTGGAAAATGTCTAATTTTATCAAATTATATTAAGACTGTATCATATTGCACTGCAGTATAGCTGTGGCAGAAAGTATAATATAAAAACCTGATTTAGGAGGTGGGGATGGGTATATACAAACATAATGAGTGAGATGTGCAACGTCTGGGGGATGGTCATGCTTAAAGCTCTAACTGGAGGGGGGAGAGGGAGCATGGGCAATATACGTAACCTTAATATTTGTACCCCCATCATATGCTGAAATAAAAAAAAATCTGATTTAAACCTACCAGAGACCATTACTTTGTTATATAGCCTAAATACATTTGTAAATATCTCCATAAGTATCTTCTATATTTAACCAACTTCTGTACACTTCTGTTAAGTCTTCCATTTTAAGGACATTTAATGAATCTTTAAGTCTATCAGGATCTAAAAATGGTATTCTTCCTATCATAGGAAACATAAGACAATGTTGACCTCATTTATTTAGGAAGTAATGCATAGTTCATAAAATCATCATGTGTTCTGGTTTGAACAATGTAATGTTCAAGAGTAAGCTCAAGGTCAAGCCCTAGCTAGGCAATGACCTTGGGCAAACTGATCTCACATCTGAAAGACTCAGTTTGTCATCTATAATATGGGAATAATAATAGTATCTACCCTAAAGGGTTGTTAGATGGAAATTGAATAAAGACATAAAAAGAATGTAGCTGGCACATGTAAGTCAATAAATGTTAGATTTTATTGTAAGTCCTCGATGACTAAGAATTCTTAGAAAAATTTCAATTATAAAACTTAAATGAGCTCCTCATTCTTTGGTATTAGATACAAATCACTAAAATGGCCTAAACCAGATAAATACCCCCAGATAATTAGGAAGACAGCACACTTGTGATAAATCCATTCCAAGGTTTAAAGAGCCAAAAATTTGCTTCACTTATCTTGCTCAGCATTTAACGTTTCCATTTAATTCAAAACTGGATAAAACCACAGATTTCTTTATGTTTACAGACAGGAAAATGCTGTCAGACCAACGTGAATGATACCATTTTTCTATTTGAACTCTTCAGCCTCTGCAGAAAGCCTATACAAATAAAGCCTTGGTAAGTGGGTCAGGAAAATACATTTCACCCTTTAATTATAATAAAGTTCAAATCTGTGCCTATACAGATTTGCCTGTCAGAAGACTAAAAATATTTCTTTTTTAGACCAAAAAAAAGACTTTATTTTTTAAAGATTATAAATAAGATACTGATATTAACACACGTTAATGCTTTCATTAAGAGAATTCCAATTCAACCATATCACAAGTTAAACAAGTTATATTCAAGCCATAATTTTTATAGAGGTCCAGAATTAGTGCTGTTATTCAAGGGAATAATCTTGGGAAGCAAGACCCTCTTCTAATCATGTGGCCAAGTCTCAACAAAATGTTTTTGAAACTCCATTTGTAGGATTTTCAAAGACATGCCTCACACACACACACACAAAAATCCTAATCTCTACCATTTAAAATTCCAACTCAGTTGTAACCAAAAGCAATGGTGATCACCTTCTTCTTTCACCAGACTTGCCTCTCTCCAAAAGTTAAATATAAATTCCCCAAAAATGAAGACTTATTAGAACTAAGAATGTTTAATAGGCTCTAAAGACAAATTCAAATATTTCACAATTTGGGAAATTCATTAAAATAAATATATAACTTCCCATTTTGGAAAGTTTGGCTGTTTCTAAATAGTAGTCACAACACCTTACAGATACCTTCCCCCCCACCGCCAGATTAGCATAAAACTACACAGTTAACAAAACTGAAAATATAAAATATTATACCAGATCTGTGTAAAAGCAGCAAAATGATACTAAAAAGTCACTGAAAACAACTGAAATTGTCTAATTTGAACGTTTGAACTATCACACTGCCACTAACATTTGCTTCTAGAGTGCCCCTGAAGGCACAGTATTTAATATGGTTATTTATATCCATTCATCTTGAAAATTTACATTTGGTTCACACTGGTTTGGGCAAGCTGGGATTCTCCAAAAGAAGGACTTTCAATATTATTTGTTGTTTTGTGGAATTTTTTTCAAGAGATGGGTTAGGGGTAAGAGAGGAAGTAATCCTAGCTTAGTTTATCACATCCTGTTCTAATCACCTTGACTGTAGCCTATTTACCAGAGACTTCAAAATTTGATTACTGTCCCCATGTCAAAGATAAAAATGTAGCATAGAAGTAACTCATGCCAAAATTTCAGCAACTAGCATCCTTTAAAAAAAAGACACTGGACAAGATAGCTAACTCATATGTGTACCATCAGCTCCTCATCTGTAGAATGGGACTAAAATAATAAACTATATACCTACTTCACAGGTGCGGTGAGGATTCAATGAGATTACGTGCCTGAAACACGGTAAGTGTTCCATAAACATTTGTTGCATGAAGGGGTAAATAAATTAATGTATATAAAATACTTAGGATAGTGCCTGACACATAGCTATTATAACTAATGGTATAACAATTACCTGAGATCTCTGTACCTGGAAAAGCAAAAGTCAATGGCTAACAATATTAATATCACTATCCTAAAACTATAACCAGACTTAGTATTTAATTTAAAATGATTTTCAAAAATTATATTAGTTTGGGATATTCTCATATATTATCTCACCAATAGTCTCAATTTCCAGTTGCAGAGTCTTTAAGTCACAAAAGAGCTAGTTAAAGCATACAGAATCATCTCTCCATTGTACCAAATATAATCACATTGCCAATGACTGGGCTAGGGATAAGCCAGTCAAGAAAAACAGATTTACTACAAAGAAAATCAAACTACTCACAGAGAAAGTTGCTTAGTTTAATCTGAAATTAGTAAAGTTAAAATTCAGCTTTTAAAAATTCTTGAGTTTCTTCTAGCCTGACAGTATATAAAGAATGTTATATAGGCCAGGCGCGGAGGCTCACACCTGTAATCCTAGCACTCTGGGAGGCTGAGGCAGGAGGATCTCTCAAGGTCAGGAGTTCGAGACCAGCCTGAGCAAGGGCAAGACCCCCGTCTCTACTAAAAATAGAAAGAAATTAGCTGGACAACTAAAAATATATAGAAAAAATTAGCCAGACATGGTGGTGCATACCTGTAGTCCCAGCTACTTGGGAGGCTGAGACAGAAGGATTGCTTGAGCCCAGGAGTTTGAGGTTGCTGTGAGCTAGGCTCACACCACCGCACTCTAGCCCGGGCAACAGAGTGAGACTCTGTCTCAAAAAAAAAAAAAAAAAGAATGTTATGTGACTTTAGACTAAATCATACTAAATTTAAAATAATAAAAACAAGAATTTTTCTTCTATTCTCTGGATAAACAAAAATGCAAGAGTGAACTGAAATAATGACTAACATTTCCTATTGTGCTAGCATTGTGACTTAAGAGCTTTTGTATGTTAAATTATTTAATCCTCACAACCACTCTCACCATTTTAAAGACAGGGAAATTGAGGCCTTCTGAAGCCACAGAACTGGAACTTTATAGCTATAATAACTATATACGGTAAAGTGCTATTTAACCAAAATGGTTAAATAAGTAACAAATGGATAATCAACTGTCAAAGAATAAGAACACAATAAACTACCATTAATACAATATTTCAATAAAGTTTAATGATTCAGAAAAGTACTCTAAGCTTATAAACATTCTACTGTGAATGTGTAAAGTGTAGGAGATTGGTTTGAATATATACTAACTTTGTAACCAATTCTGAGAACTATTTTTGGTAATGAATTCCCTATAGTTTATCATTTGTCTCCTCACATTTCAAAAAAAATTTCAACTTACTGAAGTTTACTGGTGGTTTGAAGTGTTGATAAATATAAATGTGTTCTTTGGGGTTTTCTTATTATTTTGACTTAGAGTAAAAATGTTAAAAAACAAATAGGCTAATTTCATAAAATATTTCTTTTTTACGGGGAGACTGAGTCTTACTCTATCACCGCGGATGGTCTCGAACTCCTTGCTTCAAGTAAGTTCTCCCAGCTCATCATCCTAAGTAGCTATGACCATAGGAGTGAGCCACTGTGCCAGGCTTTTATTATTTTCTTAGAGATGGGGGTCTCTTGCTATGTTGCCCAGGGTAGTCTTGAACTCTTGGCCTCAAGCAAGGCACAATGCAAGTCTCATTAATATTTCTAAATGCTAAAGAAGAAGAGAGTGAGATTATGAAACTTAATAAAATTACTCAAATGTCTCAGAAACTTCACAAACACCTCTGCTTCAATGTTTCCAGAAAAACAATTACTAAATTATCCTGCAATCTTCTGATATAGTTCCATCAGAAAAGCCAAGATAATCACTGATTTAACATTCACAGTAGGCATCTCTTAAAAAATAGATTTACATTTACCACTCCACTATGAAAGATGTACTAAGGTAAATCATCCCAGCTACTACTAATTTAAATTGGCTTACAGTACATACATTCTTCTGCCTTTAACACAGGAAGGAAAAATAACTACTGAGAGGGCTTACTGACAGGTCAAAGTGGCTTTTTTTTTTTTTTTTGAGACAGAGTCTCACTCTGTTGCCCCGACTAGAGTGCCATGGCATCAGCCTAGCTCACAGCAACCTCAAACTCCTGGGCTCAAGCGATCCTTCTGCCTCAGCCTCCCAAGTAGCTGGGACTACAGGCATGCACCACTATGCCCAGCTAATTTTTTCTATATATTTTTAGTTGGCCAATTAATTTCTATTTTTAGTAGAGACAGGGTCTTGCTCTTGCTCAGGCTGGTCTCGAACTCCTGATCTTGAGCAATCCTCTCGCCTTGGCCTCCCAGAGTGCTAGGATTTACAGGCATGAGCCACCACGCTCGGCCTAAAGTAGCTTTAAACAGATTTAACTGGCTCAAGATTTTCACTTTTGACATAAAAATAAAATGCCAGTCAAAAGAATAATTCAAAAGAGGTACTACCTAGTGTCTCATTTCAGTTAGTAACTCCAATCTGAAAACATTAAACAAGCACTGCTTAAGCACTTTTCCAAGAAGGAACTCTGCATAGTCAGTTCTTTGCTAGTGATAAGTTCCAAAGGAATATCAGCTTTGTAGCACTAAGAATGGACTCCTGTACTTTTACACCCTAATAGTCTTTATATCACCTGAAGCAGTTAGTGCACTCCCAGCCTTAAGATTAAACACTGAGGAGAATTCTAGTAAAAAGAATCCATGTTAATAAGCCCAAGAAACTGTAATTGCTACTTAAACATAAGCATCATTATGATCAATCATCAAAAACTCCACTGATAACCTACTATGTGCAAAGTTCAGCGAAAAGAACTGAGCAGAGTACCAGCTAAAACAAACTTAGCTTCTGATCAAATCAGGTAATTAAGATACAAGCTATTTAAGTTAGCCAAGAATATGAGAGGAACTGGCATTATAAGCTATGTGATTTCCCAGAAAGTAAGAAACTTTTGATACAACTAGGAAGATTAAAATATATGCTAGTGTGACTTTCAAGAACATGAGGGATGGCCAGGCACAGTGGCTCACACCTGTAATCCCAACACTTTGGGAGGCCAAAGCAGGTGATCACTTGAAGCCAGGAGTTCAAGACCAGCTTGGGTAACATAGTGAGACCTTATCTCTACAAAAAATGTTTTAAAAAGAACATGATGGGTATTAGCAATACATGCTATAAAATTTTAGAGAAGAGAGATTTACTGTTGGAAAGCCAGGACAGACTTCAAAGAGGGTGAACTGAGCTGAGTCTTGAGAGATGGAAAAGATTTAAATAAACAGTCCAAGAGGGAAAAAAGGACAAAAAATAATGGGAACAAAGGTGCTAAATTGAGAAAATGGCCATTAAATATTTATTAAATACCTACCACATGTCAGTCAGTCTGTTAGGTACTAAGTAAACACTGGAGAACAAAACAGAATGTATCCACAAAGTGTCCACAGGAGGATCCCACAAAGCTGATACTCTTGCTCTTGTGGAGTGTAATGGGGAAGACATACATACAATAATCACACAAGCAGACATATCATTATAAATTGTAACAGATGCTATGAAGGGAGGCAACAGAAGCCAGTAATAGGGAATAACGGGAAAGAACTAGCAAGACAGAATGATGAAAGAAAGTATATCTGATATAATATTATACATAACTTTACACATGAAGGATGTAGCCACACAAAGGGCAGGGCAAAGAGTGTTCAAGGATGGTGGGGTGTAGTGGCTCATGCTTGTAATCCTAGCACTCTGGGAGGCCACGGCAGAAGGATCTCTTGAGGTCAGGAGTTTGAGACCAACCTGACTGAGCAAGAGTGAGACCAGGTCTCTACTAAAAATAGAAAAAAAATTAGCCAAGCAACTAAAAATAGAAAAAATGAGCCAGGCGTGGTGACGCACTCCTGTAGTCCCAGCTAATGGGGAGGCTGAGGCAGGAGGATTGCCTGAGCCCAGAAGTTTGAGGTTGCCATGAGCTAGGCTGACGCCATGGTACTCTAGCCTGGGCAACAGAGTGAGACTCTGTCTCTGAAAAAAAAGAAAAGAAAAGCAAAATTAACTGGGTGTCCTAGCACAGGCCTGTAGTCCCACCCACTCGGGAGGCTGAGGGCAGGGAAGGAGCCCAGGATAAGGTTGCAGTTCGCTATGATGATGCCACTGCACTCTACACAAGGTGGCAGAGTGAGACTCTCTCTCCAAAAAGAAAAGAGTGTTCAAGACAGAGCCATACATACATACAAAGGCCCTGAGGTAAGAAAGAGCTTGTTAACTTCAAAAATAAGTAAGAAGCTAGTGTGACTAGAGCATAATGGGCAATAAGACTGGCATAAGATAAAGTTGGAGAGGTAGGCAGGGACCAGGCTATACAAGGCATTATAGGCCAAGATAAAGAGTTGAAATTTGCATTTTAATCCACAACTCCCCCCCCAAAAAACAAAAGACACACAAAAAAATTTGTGCATACTCACATTAGTGTTGAATAAATGCAGCCAGACTAAAAAGAATATATGCTATGTGATTCCATTTTTACAAAAGTACAAAAAAGGGCAAAACAAGTCTATGCTGTTAGTAGTCAGGATGGGCCAGGTGGGGTGGCTCATACCTGTAATCCTAGCTGGGAGGATTGCTTGAGGTCCAAAGTTCAAGACCAGCCTAAGCAAGAGCAAGACCTCTTCTCTACAAAAAAATAGAAAAATTACCCAGGCTTGGTGGCATGCACCTGTAGTCCCAGCTACTCAGGAGGCTGAAGCAGGAGGATCGCTTGAGTCCAGGAGTTTGAGGTTGCAGTGAGCTATGATGATGCAGTTAGCTATACTCTAACCTGGGTGACAGGGTGAGATGCTGTCCCTCCCCCAAAAAAGTCAGGATGGTATGGTGAGGACCCTGTGTGTAGAGTGGAGACAGGAACTGGAAGGGAACTGGATAGGGGCTTCCAGGTACTGGTAATACTATTTCTTGATCTGGGTGCTGGTTACATGGGTGTAAATTCAGTTTGTAGGGAAAAAAAATCATCAAATTGGACTCTTATGATATGTGTGCTTTTCCCTATATATAGATATATATTAATAAAAAGTTGTAATTATTTTTTAAAGTTTTATGCAAGTTTGTAATAACATATGTTTTAAAAAGATTACTCTGTTCAGATAAAATGGGAATAGAGAGGCACATGAAAATACGGAGGATCTTGAATGACAGACTAAGCTGACAGAAGTTTTCAGATACATATAAAATAGGGGAAGAGGTAATTCAAACAGCCAATGATACAAAGTACCATGTTTACAAAGAATAAATGCTGGGACTGGGAAGGGAGTTAAGAAATACAGGATGAACTATAAATTCTGTAGAACGTAAGGAGGTATCTCTAGAAGAAAGCAATAGATGAAAACAGCAACGCCTAAAAAGATTAGCAGTGCTCATTACATTGTGGCTCATTTTTTTTCCTATTTTTTTTCTTTTATTTTAAAACCCAGCTTCTGCCAGATATTTTAATATGGTATTTTCAACTCTTCCCTTGACCATCCATCCTAATACACCAGACAGTGTAATGAAATAGAACCGACAACACTTGAGTATCAATCATACCTGAGCCCAAATCAATGGTCTGTCCCTCACTAGCTCTGACAGTAACTGCTCTGAGCTTAGCTCCCTCATGTATAAAATGAAAATAATGACAACCTCATAAAGTTATTATTTTCTCTCTACAGTTACCCAAAATTTTGAGTAGGTAGTCTGAAGGGTATTTTAATTATTATTTACTAATGGTATATGGAGGGCCAATAGTCAATATAACAAGAGTTTTCATTCTCACACAAATTCATGGGTAGGAGGAGGGCTTATAACAGTTAATATACAGAAATAGAATGAATAGGCCAGGCATGGTGGCTCACACCTATAATCCTAGCACTCTGGGAGGAAAAAGTGGAAGGATTGCTTAAGCTCAGGAGTTCTAGACCAGCCTGAGCAAGAGCGAGACCCTGTTTCTACTAAAAATGAAAAATTAGCTGGGCGTGGTAGCCAGTGCCTGTAGTCCCAGCTATTCGGGAGGCTGATGCTGGAGGATCACTTGAGCCCAGGAGTTTGAGGTTGCCATGAGCTAGGCTGAAGTCATGGCTCTCTAGCCCCAGGCTACAGGGCTAGACTCCTGTCTACTAAAAAAAAAAAAAAAAAAAAAGAATGAATAAAGACAAAGGAGCAGGAGGCTGAGGGGAGGATCTCTTGAGACCAGGAGTTTGACACCAGCCTGGGCAACATAACAAGCCCCTCCCTTTAAAAAAAGAGAGACAGAGAGAGAGAAAAGAGAAGGATTAAGATGTTGAAATGGGGCTTCTTCTACAAGCTCAGTAGCAGAGGTTTCATGCATTTTCTAAGAGACAGAAACTTGAGCAAAAGCAGACTAAGACAGGTTCAGTGACTTGAGAAATTATGAGAAGGAAAAAAATAATCTATGTCTTCCCAGCAAGCCACAATCCCTACCTAATATATCCTTTCCTTTGTGGAATGTTAGCTAAAACAAGCTAAAAATCAACACTAAGGATTCTGTCATAGGTGGAAGGGCAAGGCCTTCAACCACTTTATAGCATCCCCACCCTTATGTATTATTTGAGCAACCATAAAGTGTTAAGCACTTGTTAAGCATAACCAAAGACGTTAAGTTTTATATTTCAGGAGCTATCATTTCAAAAGGAAACAAAAAGTTCATTCCTTAATAAACTTCAGGTAATTTTTTTCCCAAAAAATATATCCTCTGTCTTAAAACTAACTAAAATCTGGTTCTTCCCAAATTTATTTATCTTTTCCCTAATCAGACAAATGTCTCTACCTCTCTTATTCTCCTCATTCACCTCAACATTAAATACCTAAGAAAAAAAATACCTAAGATTTCCCTATTTCCTACCAAGCTGGCACATTGACTCTCTAGTATTCACTCTAATCTCACAGTACTGAATCTCAGCACAGACACCACATAACATTCCCAGGGATAAATCTGCTACCCAATTCCTAAAAGAGAACACACAGTTTAAAAGAATAAAGGTATTGGTGGTGATTACACAACTGTATACATTTTTCAAAACTTGTCAAACTGCACACTTAAAATTGGTGAATTTTATTGTAATTATACCTCAATAAAGCTGATTTTTAAAGAAGGAATGCATATATTCATTCATTTAGCAAATATTTACTGAGCATCTATTATGTGCATCAATGTTAACACCAAATCTTTTCAGCTTGGACAATATGGGACCTACCTGTAGTGTGCTTTACTCATAAGCTGACAATGTACCCAAAAGCTATGTTATATGAAAAATGGTTTAGTTTCTGATCATAAATGTCACCTTAATGATGGTCTCTACAATGGAAGGGCTATTAGCTATCCATGATCTTCCATTACATAAATGAAACAGATGATCACTTAGGTACTATATTTTAATACAAATGTTTCCATCATAAGCAAAAAATTAAGCACCTACTACATATAAGACATACCACTACCACAGCCTTATATGTTTATCTTTTTACCAAAAATCTAGCACACCTCAAAAGCACACTGACAACATTGCTGGAAGAAAAGAAGGCAACACTATTGGAGAATAGACTTAACAGACTTATTCTAAGGCCCACAGTGATCCAGTGGCTCAGTCAAAGGCCTAGAAACTAAGTCTCCTGGTTTACAAGGCAGCATGCATAGAGAAGATAACCAGGGATCTTAAAAACAGACTTGGGTTTGAATTCCAGTTTCACTTCTTACAAGTTGTATGTGTGAACTTGGGGCAGTCCACTTTACCTTCTGACCCTCAGTTTGCTTATCTATAAAACAAGATGCCAACTACCATCTCACAAAATTGTTGAGAAGACTATATGAGATATATCCCACCTAGCACAATTACTAGCCACAGAATAGGCAACTCAACAATATTAGTTCTATTTCTTGGTCTTAAATTAACAATCCATATTGTCAATGGATGGCCAACAATGAACCTGTATTTGCTGCCTTATTCATACTCCAACCCATTCCCTTCCCATCCCACTATTTCCAGTTTTTCAAACTTTAGTTACTATATTTAGAAAAGTGATTTAATTTTAGAAACCTGGAAAATTCTTCTGAGTAAATTGAGCAAAACCTTAATCTGCCCCAAGGGGAATTCTGGGCAAAACAATTATTTCTGACAAGAGAAGAATTTTCTATGGGGGTTATTCAATTTAACCACACGAACACCACCAAAGCTGCACACAAACTGACAGAAAGCAATCTGGAACATACCGTACAGATTCTCCAAAAAGAAATATCCCCCTAAAATACCACCTCCTCCCCCTCCCTAATCTGAGGCAGTAAAATCTTACTAGGTGATCTGAATTCTCCCCACTCTGACACCAGTCCAGCTCCTTAGGCCAGAACTGCAGTAGTTTGTGAAAGAAATACCCTGAGCAAACCCCACCCCTCAAAATATCCCCAAAAGGCAGGGAGGTCCAGAGTATTTTCCCCTCAATCGACAGATAAGACACCAGGGGCTCAGAAGCACAATCCTCTCCCCAAGGTCATTCAAGTCAGCGAAGGTGCGGCAGAGAATCTGCAAGCAGTCTCTGGCCTTCTGGAGAACACACTGCAGGGTTTTTGGGGGTGCCTACTCTCTTCCCCTCTCCCACCCTCGAGTGTGAGCACCGGCCTCGGCATTTCCGAAACATGCCGTAACAAGCTCTGCAGCGTTAGGAAAGGGGCTGACGCGATGAAGAAACAGATGCTCCAAAGCAAGATGGTCTTTCTGGGCTCGCAGAGCCTCCTGCAAGGTTACTGACAGAAACCGCAGGCACCTCGGAGCTCTAAACCAGGCTCCGGAGCCGCAGCCCGGCCGCTCCGGGACGCCGGCCTCGCTGCAGGCAGCCTCCGCAGCCAGAGGCCACCGGCCCCACAAACCGCACTTCATTCCTGCGCTTCGGGAAGCCATGGCTCCTTCCCCGCCCGGGCCGCGGGGCGGGGGTGTGCAGAGAGGCGGGCCGCGCTGCGGAAAGTTCGCCGCGGCGGGCGGGGGGCGGCCCCGGCCCCGCTCGCCCGCGTCCCCTGCAGATTCCACCATTAATTAGTCCTAAGGACTGTCTACTGGCAACTTAAACAAAGCGAATGCCTCGCATTCCTTCCCGGCCCAGCGGTCTGGCTGCGAGACCAGCAGCGCCCGGGACGCGGGCCGGCGCGGCCGGCAGCTGCGGCGACGGCGGGACCCCTCCCCGCCCGGCCCGCGCCCCCGCGCCCCGCAGCCGGGTCCCGCACGCCGCCAGACGCGCTCCCAAACCTCCCTCCTCCTCCTGCCCGGAGCTCCCGGGCTCTTCCTGTATGATCACTTCCTTCCTCCCCGGTGCCCGCCGGGCCCCGCGCAGCCCCCTCCCCGGCCGCCCGGGCCCCCACCCCCACGCGCCGCGCCCCGCCCCCACCCGGCCCGCGCCCCGCGCCCCCCATCCCGAACTCGACCCTAAAAACTCCTCTCCGCCCCCTCGAAAAGGTCTCCGCGTCTCTGCCCCAAACATTTCTCCTCAGATTCTCGCTCCCACCAAGTCGCCTCAGAAGCTTCCCTCCCCCTCCAGAAGAAAAATCTCCTCAGAACCTCTTCCTGCAACTCCGAAAACATTCCCAAGGTCTCGCCCCAAAAGATCCCCGTCCCGGGCTCTTCCTCCCAAATCCTCCCAAACTCTGCCTCACAACTCCACACCCCCGTCCCTGCCCGAGGTGCGCCCGCCGGCTCTGCCCCGTCGCCCCCGGGAGCCTCGACCCCTCCGGGGGCCGCCCCCGCTCCGGCCGCCCTGCTCTCCCCGCACCCGCCCCGGCCCCGGCGCCGCGCTCCCGCCGCCTCCCCGCGGACCCTCACCTCGGCGGCCCCGGCCCGCGCTCCAGCCCGCCGAGAGCTCCGGCGCTCCGCTCCCAGCAGCCGGCGCCTCCTCCGGCTCCCCGGGACTGACAATGAGGGGCGGGGCCTAGTCGTGACGTCATCGTTCTGGAAGGCGGGGCCTCTTGGGGGCGGGACTGGTGGGCAGATTCCGCTCCCTCCGCTCTTACTGCCTTTCCCAGGACTTAGACTCCACCAAGTTTTTATTGCCTCCCTAGTTAGGTGCCCAAGGACTGTACTAGGCGCCGTGGGAAATTGAAATGGAAGATAAGACTTCCTGCTTTCAAGAGGGGCACTCTCAGCGGGGTGTGAGGATTAAATGAGATAATCAATGGTAAGGCGCTTAGCCCAGAGCCTGGTAGGGAATAATCACTCAACAAATACTATTTCCATTGCTCAGCAAATGCAGAAAAGGAACTCAGCTTGGACTCAGGAGGCATGGGTTCCAGTCCCCAGCTCTGCTATTAATTGTGTGATCCTAAACAAGTTCTTTCCCAACTATGTTCTTTACTTTCACCTTCTTTAAAATGGGATGACCAGGTGATCTCAAAAGTCGTTCCAATAATTCTATGACATGCTTCCTGTAGCTCTACTATATACAAGGTACCCAGGGCCCAGAGAAGTGGGGAGGAGGGCTCTGAGGGGAGCCCAATGCCCACACCCAGCATAGTGCAGGACACAGCCTGAGACGTGCTCTCCCCGCAGATGCCCTCCCACACACTGGCTCGCACAGGCATTCACAAGCCAGGACACAGATGGGCTGAGGGCTGCTTCCTCTCTAACTGCAGCAGCATGGTTGTTCTCTCGAGACATCTCTTGTGTAAGCTCTTTATTGCTTATGGAATAAAGGCCAAAACCCTGGCCTGGTATGATCACTTCCTACCTCTACACACACACACACACATACACACTCTAAAGTTTATCCAAACTTCCTTTAGCACACCCACTGCTTTCCCACATCTGCCCCTTTGCTCAGGCCCTTCCCTTGCTGTCTCATCTCCTACTTTCCCCCAGCCAGAAGCCAACCCTCCCCACTCTGAATACCCCACCCCAGTGGCATTGTGTTTAACTCTCATGTGGGCATGAACACACAACAACTTGTACCAAATTGACCTCCTATTGGTTTCTTAGCACTTCCTGGAGGTCAGAACCCACATATGTTTGTGGAGCTCAAGTTCTGATGCCAGAAAATCCTGGGATCATATACCCATGTTCTTTCTGGCTTATATTATATATATACTAGCTCTCTCTGAGCCTCAGTCTCTTCATCTGTAAAATGGGGATAATATTAATAATATGGTCCTTGTAGTGTTCATGTGGAAAGCACCAGGCACACTGTTCCACAAACAATATGGTTGTCATTCTTATTTTTAGTATTATTACTATCATCAATATTATTTCTAGCTCCTTACACCACACAGCACCCATGATAACCCACCCAATCATCACACAGTGGGATACTTTAAGGTCCTGAGAAAGGAAGAAGTTTGCTGAAAGTGGTCCTGCAAAGTATTGCCTTTGGAACAGGAACTAGCATTTCAGTCTCCACAGTCCAGGTGGATAATGCAGAGTCACATCTAATGTCTCTGGGCATCTCTGTCATCAGCACCCCTCCAAGTTGGAGATAGCTGTGAGTTCTGTCTGCGAGCTCTTTGCAGCAGAACTGACCCATTTCTGCCTTGTGCCTTTCTCTTCTCACCTTCCTTACAGAGAGGTGGATCTGTGTTAAACTGCCCTTGGCATCACTGCAGTCCTCTAGGAGAGCTGTAGCAAGGCACTGGATATTTCTGTAGTGCTGGCCTATGGGAGGAGGGGAAGAACTCTGGGGTTCTGGTTAATTTCTTGTGCTGGGTACAGGCAAATGGCTGTCCTGAAATGCCTGGGCTAGTCCTCAAGGGCCCCTAACAAATTGTAGCTTATTTTTAGAATAGAAGATTCAAAAACACCACTTCCCATGAAAAGTAAGCATGGCCACAGGATTGCAGCAGGAAAAGACCCCTCCTTTTCTGAGTTGCTCCTAAGGGCTAACACTGATTCCAAGCACTACAAACCCTTGGAAAGGAGAACCCAAGACATACAAGAGAGGTTCTGAAGACAGAACTTTTTCCCTGAGACCCATGACCCCATCAACTACATACTCATGCATTCATAGCAAAAGCTTTGGCTCAGGACAGATCAGGATTCAAATCTCAACTCCACACTTACCAATTATATAACTTGGGCTTTTAAGTCTCTACACCTCAGTTTCTCATCTGCAAAATGAAATAGTACCTACCTCACACAATGGCTGAGAGGATTAAATAAGATAACATGTGAAAGAGCTTAGCTCAGAGCCTGGTACCCGGCTGATGCAGGATAAAGTGGTTGCCATTACCATTTGAACATGTCCTCCGAGGAAGGCCTCCCATGTGCTGGCCTCTGGACTGGAAGCAGGGCTAAATAATAGTCCTGCCCTCAAGAGGATCTATTAGTAAAAGGAATGGGATAAATTTGCATGAATAGGCAAGAAAAAGTGTCTGCTGGGTATTGTTAAGTGAAAAGAGCAAGTTGCAAAATTACAGGTGTAGGAGGACCTCACAGTTGTAATTTATAATATATGCTTAGTATATGCATAGAAAAATATGGCGTCTGTAAAGAACTAAATAGAGGGCTTTCACCTTTTTTCTTTTTGCTTTGCTTTTCTGTGTGTGTATAGTAGGAAGTTTCAAAAAAAACTTTACTAAATGCTAACGGGGAGGAAAGGGTATTAAAAACACAGCTACAAGACTTATCAGTGGGCATCTGAGCAAACTGTGCATACTGCCATAGAAAGTTCCACAGATCCCATCTCATTCTTCATGGGGTTCCAGGAAAAACCCCTGCCTAGATAATTCTCACCTTCTCCCCCACCCCATGAATCATGACAAGGCCAGTACAAAAGAGTTTTAAGCAGGAAGATGTTTTTTTCTTGTACTAGTCAGGGTTCTCCAGAACATCAGAAACAATAGGAGTATATATATATATATATACAGATATATATGATGTATATATTTTATTTTTTTTCTTTGTCGTTTATTTTTGTTCTTTTATTTATTTTTTGCAGGTTTTTTTATTTTTATTTTTCATGTACATCATCCAACTTGGAAATGTATATATTTTAAATTTATTTATTATGGGAATTGGCTCACATGATTATGGAAGCAGAGAAGTCCCACAATCTGCCTTCTGAAAGCTGAAGAACCAGGAAAGCTGGTGGTGCTGAGAATTGGGGTTTGGGGGGTGGAGACAGAAGGGTGCTGGTGTAAGTCCCAGAGTCCAAAGGCCTGAGAACCAGGAGCTCTAATGTCCAAAGGTAGGAGAAGATAGATGTCCCAGCTCAATAAAACAGAGCAAATTTGCCCTTCCTCCATTTTTTTTTTTGTTGTTGTTGTTGTTCTATCAGGCCCTCAATGAATTGGATCATGCCCGCCCACATTGGTGGAAGGCAATCTTCTCTACTCAATCTACCAACTCAAATACTAATCTTCTCTGGAAACATCCTCACAGACACACCCAGAAATAATGTTTTACCAGTTATCTGGGCATCCTTTAACCCAGGCAAATTGACAAATAAAATTAGCCATCACACTGTCCTATGCCCCTTCCACATCCTCCAAAGAGTAATAATATGTCAGCATCTTTTGTCTACTGTGCCTAAACTTGCACTTTCATTTTCATTCATTACATCGTTCTGCAATTTGAATTTTTTACAAGGAGCACGTATTACTCTGTCATCAGAAATGGCAGTAAGGAAATATAAAAAGAAAGTTTACCAAGCTAGGGTTGGTTTACTTTTGTTGGTTTGCAAACAATAAATGATAACCCAGGATAGCTGAGGTGCAAAGTCTCACATGAATCATAAACAGCGAGAGTGAGAAGGGATAAAATTTCCCTCAATTCTCCTACCATCCCCAAAATGTCATGATTTTAAGTCCACTCACATTTCAAGACACACACCACTACATTCATTTCATTCGTGCATTCACTCCACAAACATTTATGGATGCTTTACTATAAACCAATAATCATGCTATTTACATATACTATCTCAAGTAGGTTATAGGAGGTCATTGTTGTTATCTTGCAGATTAGGAAAACAAGGCTGAGAGAGGTAAAGTAACTTCCCCAAAGTCACCCATCTAGCGGGATCTAAACCAAAACCTGAGTCAAGCCTAAGTCCTGGAGGAAGTAGGCTGTATTCCAAAGCAAATGAGCTATGTACTCAGGTAGCCATTAGTGGCTGGATGGCCCTGGACAAGTCACAGAACTCTTTCAGAAGCAGTTTCCCCACCTCTGCAGGATAATGGTATACCCAGATATTTTATGCAAGATAAGCGCTTTGTAAATTGTAACACATAATACAAAGGAAAGCCATTACATCAGCCCTTCAGGGACTGGGTCTCACTCATCTTTGGATCTCTTGGTGCTTTCCCCACTAGTGCTTATTTCCGTTAGTGTTTATCCTCAATTAGTGCAATTAGGACAGTCTTCCTTGCACAAACTCATCTTATTTCCCTCACTAGCCTGGGACCTCATTTCTAATCCCTTTCTGCCCCCAGTACAGCATCTGACATGCATCCCTCCATTCCTTCCCTCTTTTATTTATTTCATAACCAAATGGCTGAGTGCCCAACATGTGCCAGGCACTACACAGACTATAATACAGCAAAAGTCCTTGTCTTTCTGGAGCTTGGGACTGGGGAGGTGGGGGTGGAGAGACAAGACAACATTAAGCACAATTACATAATAACAATTGCTACAAGGATCAGGCCAGATGCTATGAGAAAGTAGGGGATGCAGAATGAGAACCTCAGTGAATCCAGGAGACACAAAAGGCTTCCCAGAGGAGGTGGCCTAGAGGCTCAGAGAGGTTAAGAAACCTGCTCAAGGTCACACAGCTGGTAAGTGGAAAAGTTGTGATTTTAACCCAGAGATGCCTGACTCCAAAGCCCATGCTATGCTAGAAAACACTGCTTTTTATCTACTCCATCTTTTACTTCCTTGGCTCTTATTGGTGAGAAGGGAGCAAAGACTGTCCAACACCGAATACTCTAAAGCAATATTTTTCCCAGCTTTTGGGGGGATCACAAATCCCTTTGAGAATCTAGTGAAATCCATAAAACCTTTCCCCAGAATTACATGTATACAGACGACCCACAAAATCTTGCCTACAATTTCAGGGAGTTCATAGGCATCCTGAGGAGCAGGTTTAGAATTCATACCATGGAGGACCATAGGATCTTATAGTGAGATTCTCAGAACCTCAGAAAGAGACACCAGGGCCTCAAATCCCTGGAGGGCCTCAAATCTCTGGAGAGATCTCAGGACCCTATGGAAAGATTCTCAAGATCCAGTAGAAAAATCCTGGAATCCTATCCCAGCATGGTAGTTCCTACCTGTAGTCCCAGCTACATGAGATGCTGAGGTAGGAGGATGGGTTGAGCCCAGGAATTCATTATCAGCATGGGCAATATATAGCAAGATCCCATCTCTTAAAAAAAAAAAAAAAGATCTTGGAACCCTGTAGAGGCCCGGAGTCACTACAGAGCAACAGCAGGACTTACAGAGATATTCTTTAAATGTTACAGATTGTAGAGTAACCTCGAGCCCCCATAAAGCTGGAATCCTCATAGAGGGCTTGGAGAACTAGTATTCTTAACCCTTTTTGGGTCACTGACACCTTTGAAACTCCAAAGAAAAATGCAACACACGCAACATGTCACATACAATTTCAAGGGGTTTGCAGACCTCTGGGAGGCCATCAGTAGCCCCCAGATACAGAACTCCTATTCTTGGGGTGCCACAAGAACCTGAACCCCCGGGAACCCCTCAAGAACCCGACCCAGAACCACAAACTCAAAAAACAAACTTTAGAGTCCAACAGACCGCGAGTCCAATCCTGGCCCTGCCATTTAATAGCCACGACCTTGGACCACTCACCTACAAACCCTCAGGTCTCAGCGTCTCACCTCCCACAAGAGATGGCTGGACATCCCTCCCTCCCCAGCCCAGCCCCGGTGGCGCGCGCTCCGTGCCGGGTGGGGCGGTGGCGCGGGCAGGGCTCGCCCCTCTCCTGCGGCCGCCCCTGCAGCAGGCACGCGCTGCAGCACTCGGTGAAACGCGAGCGCGCGGACTGCGCCAGGAGTGCGGCGGCGGGGGCGGGGCGGCGCGGGCGACCGCCGTCTGCCGCAGTGACAGCTCCGCGCCGCGCTGCGGGCCTGGGAAGCCGACGCGGCCGGGCGAGCTCTCGGCCTTTCCCACCCACCAGGCAGGGCGTTCCCGCCAGCCGGCTTCCTGCAGCCGAGGGCCGGGGAGGAGGGAAGGCGAGGAGGGGCCGCTGGGCCTGGCAGGCCTGGTTCCTGGCTTTCTCTCCGCGTTTCCTGAGCGGGACCGGCCGGGGGATGGGACCCAGCGCAAACCTCCTTCCCTGGGAGCTCAGCCAGGAAATCGCGTCCTTGTGGATTCAGGTTCCTCCCCTGTGCCCAAAGGTGCCGATCGCCGTAATAATCTTTCAGTCCTTGTAACTGGGCATGATGTGACCCATTTATCCCATGAGGAAGCTAGGAGGCGAAATGGCAAGCTCCAAACCCCACGACACAGCAAGATTCCCACCCCGTGGTGTCAGGTTATTAACTCTCATCCTACGGATGAGAAAACTGAGGCTTTAAAAAATGAAGTCACTTACTCAAGGTCATCATTAAAATATTACTGGTAATAAAATAATGTGCTGACTACCTACCAGGCACTGTGCTACAAATGCTCTCAGTGTATTTTATCATTGAGTCCTCATAATCTAGGAAGATAACTATTGTCCCTATTTTAGAAATGAGGAAACTGAGTACCAGAGGCCAAGTGGCTTCTCCAGTGTCACACAGCTACAAAGCAACAGAGCTAGGAATTAAACTCCAGTCTCCTTTTTCCGGAGCTCAGACCATTCCCCCATCCTGCTTCCTCATTGCAGTTGAGTAACCTGAGGACCAAACCTTGTCTCATTTGTCTCTGGGTCCCCAAAGCCCCACCCAGAACCTTGCACAAAGTAAGTGCTGCAGGGATGATTGTGGAACCTAACATGGAAGCTCAAACTTAGAAGGACTGTTAGGAGGCATCTAGCCTGACTCCTAGAACCTTCCGCCAAGAGGAAATTCAGCCTCTGCTTGAATATTTCCTATTACAATGAACTCTCTCTCCCATAAGATCCTGTTCTCCTTTTGGACAAATACATTTGGCTTAAAATGTAAATGTTCCTTTTGCCCGCGGTTCCTTGTAAACGAGGCCAGACCCTTTCTCTGCTCGTGGCCACAATACATACTGGGTGGTATTCTCAGCCATTTTATAAGGGTAGACAGTTTAATAAGTTTAAGTTCCCTGTGGACTGGAACAATGTCAGCTGTTCACCAGAATGTTCCCCTTCCACATGTAGAGTTGTTTCAGAGAAAAGCAGCCCAGACTACATTTTCCAGCACTCCTTGCAATTAGGTCTGTGACTAGTTTTCACCAATGGGATATGGGCAGAGGCGATGTGTGCTGTGTACGGGCCAAAGTGGCTAAGAGGCATGCATGCTTTCTCAAAGCTCTCTTTTCTCTCCCATCTGCCAGTCAGATGCCAACACCAGGGTGACCTTGGAAGCCACATGTTGAACGTAGTCAACCTGGGTGTCCCTTGGTCACTTGACTGAGTGGGATACACATTGAACCAACTTCTATTGTATTCAGGCATTGAGATTTCAGGATGTACCTGTTACAGCAGTTGGCATAACTTAACTAGTACAGGACTAACTTGAGCTCACTGTTATATCCTCCACATGATGGAGCACAGTGT
>CAUYPO010021775.1:0-15500 GCA_963574435.1 Cheirogaleus major | reverse complement strand
CCCCCCGAAACCCTGGTGAACACTACCACCATTTGAGCACCATAGTTTTAATCAGTCAGTACCAATTTGATGGCGAGTAGATGTGGAGTCCATTTTCCATGTGCAGAAGCTTTTTAATTTGATCAGGTCCTTGTTTATTTTTGTTGGTGCTGTGATTGCTTTGGAGGTGGTCTTCATAAATTCTTTGCCTAGGCTGATGTCTGTATGAGTTTTCCCAACATTTTCTTCTAGAATTCTTAAGGTTTCATGCCTTAGGTTTAAGTCTGCTATCCATTGTGAGTTGATTTTTGTAAGAGGTGAGAAGTGGGGATCCAGTTTCAATCTTCTGCATGTGGTTATCCAGTTTTCCCACCACCATTTATTGAATAGAGATTCTTTTCCCCAATGTATATTTTTGTCTGCTTTGTTGAAGATTAGTTGACAATATGAGGATGCTTTTATATCTGGGTTCTCAGTCCTGTTCCAAAGGTCTGTATCTCTGTTCTTGCACCAGTGCCATGCTGTTTTGGTTACTATAGCCTTGTAATAAAGCTTGAAGTCTGGTATACCGATGCCTCCCAATTTGTTCTTTTTGCTTAAGATTGCTTTGGCTATATGGAGTCTTCTCTGGTTTCATGCAAAGCATAGAATTATTTTTTCTAGATCTGTAAAAAAAGGATGTTTATCCTCCCCAATTGCGTTCTATTTAAGAATATAAAGTAATAGAGTTCTCAAACATGACACATTAGTTCCCTGATGCTTTTTAAAGATAATTTTAAGTAGAGGGGAAAGGTATATCTGCTTCAGGAAAAACAAAATACTTTTATTCGAATAACTTATTCAAGACTCTGTTTGATTATAGTAACAGTAACAATAACATCACTGTTGAAACATGCAAAATAGAATAATATATGCAGAAATAACATTGGAACTCTCAATTTTCCTTCTTTGTGGAAAAAAAATGACAAAACATTTTCATGTTCCTAACCTGCCAACTTTTAAATCACCAGGCCCGTCACTGCGCCAGGCCAAGAAGGGTGTGGAAGGTTAATTCTGAGGGCTTTGCTGGAAAAGGCTTGTGAAGGAGGGACATGGCAACAGTGAAGTGTCACGATCATTCAAATCTCATGAGGAAATAGGCCATAAAGAAGTGAGATTATTAAATAATTGAAGTTGTAACGGACATTAGCAGGAATTCACTTTGTGAATACCTTTAGAAATTATTGAACAATTTCTAGGTGTAGATTTGATTTATTTTAAAGGTTAATTGAGGTACACATGGCATGCAATGAACTGCAAACATGTATAACTTGGAATTTTTGAATTTTTACAAATGCTTATAATCATGCCACAGTGATAATTGGATTTTTATTAACAATGCAGACACTGGTAATAACTAGGATAACACGTATCTGGGGAAATACTCAAACATGCGAAAACACACACGTTCACAGATTTATACCACTGGATTCACATGTAGACATGCTCCACCCCATGGCCACAATCCTATACCACCTAAAGGGAACACAGTTGATTCCAGGGAGGGGAGGGTAAGACAGGAATTTATGCTGAACGAGTTGGTCAGGTATAGATATTTAACAGGTTGCAGGAGGAGCTATGAATATTGATGAAAGAGACCCATGCACATATGTATTAGGTTCACATGTATGTATCATACATCTCAGGATCACTTTGGCATGGAGATTTAACATTGAAATGCATTATAATTAGGTCCATACATAAAAGCATGAAGTGTACAATTTGAGTCCATGAACTTCACACCTTCAGGTGACAGACCAGAACCACTCCACAGCCAACAGTTTCTTATTAAGAAACTCTTTGTGGGCCGGGCGCTGTGGCTCATGCCTGTAATCCTAGCACTCTGGGAGGCCGAGGTGGGAGGATCGCTTGAGGTCGGGAGTTCGAGACCAGCCTGAGCAAGAGCGAGACCCCATCTCTACTAAAAATAGAAAGAAATTAGCTGGACAACTAAACATATAGAAAAAAATTAGCCAGGCATGGTGGCGCATGCCTGTCGTCCCAGCTACTTGGGAGGCTGAGGCAGAAGGATTGCCTGAGCCCAGGAGTTGGAGGTTGCTGTGAGCTAGGCTGACACCATGGTACTTTAGCATGGGCAACAGAAAAAGACTCTGTCTCAAAAAACAAAAAAGTCTTGGTGGTTTGAAATGGATGTCGTGTTGGTCCCATAAAAATGGGGGGAGTGCACCAGGGGTCAGATGATATAAGAAGAGGGGTCTTCCAGACTTTGTTCTCTCACACTGGCCTTTAATAAAATCTGGTGATGATTAGTAAGGGGAGGGGTGAATGCAAATGAAACATGCCATGGCCAGCAACTTTAAAATGTGGATGTTTAGCCAAAGGGGGGTTCTGTTAGTCTTTCAAAGGAGTTTAGGACTTTTCTTTCAGGCCTCAGTGTCAATATAGGCTCAGTCACTGTAACACATGTACCACATCAATGAGGGACATGATTAAGAAAGGGAAACCATGGGGGAGGTGTATGAAAACTTTCTGTACTATCTGTTCAATGTTTATTAACTTTGAAAAATCTGACAACAGTGTTTCAGGAAGAAATTCATTTCAGCTCATGAGTTAAAATGAGCCAAATTTCTAAATATTAGATTCAGATGTGGTGTCATTTTGTATTAAAAGTGTACAAAACCTTAATTTATAAATATATCTTTAGTTGTATTACTGGACATTGTTTTAATAGTTTTATTTATTTATTTTTTTGACAAGCACAAAAATGAGGTTTATTGAGGAGAGAAAGATAGGATTGTAGGGCGAGAGCCAAGACAATAGGTTTACAGGACATGGCACATATGCCACAGATGGCGACTGCACCCATCGTCACAGCAGGGGAGCAAAAGGAAGAGAAAAGAGTGTTTTAATAATTTTAAATTCACACACAGGAAATAAAAATATAGTGTAACATTTTTAGAATTTGTCTTAAATATGGAACACTGAATAAACTAGATTTCTTTTTTTGTTTGTTTTTTTCGAGACAGAATCTTGCTCAGTTGCACAGGCTAGAGTGCAGCGGCATCATCATAGCTCACAGCAACCTCAAACTCCTGGGCTCAAGGGATCCTCCTGCCTCAGCCTCCCGAGTAGCTGGGACTATAGGTGCAGGCCACCACGCCCAGCTAATTTTTCTATTTTGTAGGGACAGGGTCTCGCTCTTGCTCAGGCTGGTCTGGAACTCCTGACCTCGAGTGATCCTCCTGCCATAGCTCCCCAGAGTGCCTGGATTACAGGTTTGAGCCACTGTGGCTGGCTGTAGAATTATTCTTTCTTTTTTTTTCAAACTCTCTTACCTTTAATTTACTAACTAGTATTAGTAATGGTCTTTACTTTGTATCACCTCTGAACTCTCTGCTATTTGGCATTGCTGAATACCCTCTCCTTTGGGATATTTATCCTTCCATGGTTCCCACAACTTTGATTTTCTGTCTCTGCAATGGCATCTTCAGTATCCTTGCCTGGTTTGTCTTCCTTCCTGCTGTTCCCTATGTCCAGTTTCCTCCAGCAGCCTAGGGTCCTAAGCCCTGTTTTATCAACCCTCCCTTGTCCTGGGAGTCCACCCACTTTCAGGTCAACAGTTCCCATCTGATCATTCCAAATCGACATGCCCTCCTTTAGTCTACCCTGTAACCTACAGGCACTGACCTGTGTCCATTGCCCACTGTGTCCACTTCAGCGTGGTCTAACCCAGAGGCCACCTCCATTACCGAAACACCCACTTCTCTAGGCCAGAAACTTTGACTCACTGTTTTACTTCTCTCTCTCCTTCAGCCATATGGCCAGTTAGTCACTGAGTACGACTAATTTGTCAAAGATTTCTCTATTTTTTCTCTAGATAACCTTATCACTTCCAACCTAAATTATTGCCGTGATAATACTAGCAACAACTCCATAGTGTCAGCTGTTACATGCCAAGTACTGCTCTAATTGCTTCACATGAATTATCTCATTACACAAGGGAGAAAGCAAGGAAAAAAGATTAATTTATTTGCCTGAGGTTATATAGTGAGAGGAGCCAGGATTTGAATCCAACCACCTGACAAAGCCATTTCAGTTCTGTGCCAGATCAAATTGCTTCTCAGAATCTCTCATCCAAGAAATGCTGCTCTCGAGGACAGGCACGGCGTGCCGAGGAGCGTCAGCTGCGAGGACGCCGCTTGCAGCAACGCCGGCGAGAGCATTCTGGAAGAGGAGCCACAGCAAGGCAATCACCAGAAGAAACTTCTGCCTTTACCGGAACACACGAGGCTTTCTCTGGAACGGTAATAGAGAAAGAGTTTTTATCGCCCTCCTTAGCGCTGCACCTGGCCATCGCGCCCCCCACCATTCCAGAACGGAAAG
Source organism: Cheirogaleus major (assembly GCA_963574435.1). Classification (NCBI taxonomy): domain Eukaryota; kingdom Metazoa; phylum Chordata; class Mammalia; order Primates; family Cheirogaleidae; genus Cheirogaleus; species Cheirogaleus major. The sequence continues at coordinate 11,138 of CAUYPO010021775.1, read as the reverse complement.
AAGTTCTGTCAGAGGCATCAGAAGAAACTGCAAAGAGGGTTTCAAAGTTCAAAGCTGCCAGACTGCAACAGAAAAACTAGGCCCTGCCTGGGAAATGGGAATTTCCAGTCGTGCATTTGTTTAGAGTACAGATAGCAAAACATGTTACATGTTGTTGGAAGTGAGGCTTCCTAAGTTAGTTTGCCAACAGGTTCTTTCACCCTTATCTGTGATATTTAAAATATCAAAGTAAATGTTTGAATACTTTAATATTCAGTTCGTTCTGTTAATTCTCTCAGTATGGTCAACACTCTCGTCTCAGTTTGCCTCATGATGCAGCAGCAGCGTTTCGAGTTACTTTTCAAAAAGTGCTGTCCACGTGCATTGTTTCTGTGTTTCGAACTAAACACAGGCAGTTCCGTGCCAGCTGTGATGTTGTGCCTGCCTTATGGACCATTTTAAAGAAAATTTTAAGATTTCAAACAGTTTCAACAATTTTATTACTTGCTTTAACATTTTAAAGGCACTTTAAAATAAAATCTCCTTCTCTTGTAGGTTTTTGCAGCTAGGTAGCTATTTAAAAAAAACCTCTCCCCTCTAAATGTCCTATTGTAATCTTTAAGGCAGAAAACTGCGTGGACCCTATGGGAAAGTTTCTTTGGTTGGAAGTCTGATATTTTGTAAATCAACATTTTTTTTCAAGTAAAGATTTTATGAAACTTGGTCTCTAAAATGTTGTGAACTTTATGATTCAGAGTATAGATGTGTCTTTGATTCTTATATGTGCTGTCCACACCTCCTGACAAACCCTCTTACAGTTCCGTAGGTGCCACTTCTCCCCCAGTATGTGTGGTTTTCACTGGGATGATGTTTTGGGAGAGAAGGAAAGGTTGTCTAGATGCTAAAAAATAGGTTTCTTAAATAAAAATGTCTTATGTTCTAATCTTCTCAACATTTTTATTCTTTAAAGTTATTTTCCTACTAGTAAATAACTGAAATAACATATTTACTTTTAGCAAAATTCCTTAAAATAGAGATTTATTCTAACATTGAAAATTACACTGCAAGGCCGGGCGCGGTGGCTCACGCCTGTAATCCTAGCTCTCTGGGAGGCCGAGGTGGGCGGATCGTTTGAGCTCAGGAGTTCGAAACCAGCCTGAGCAAGAGCGAGACCCCATCTCTACTAAAAATATAGAAAGTAATTAATTGGCCAACTAAAATATAGAAAAAATGAGCCGGGCATGGTGGCGCATGCCTGTAGTCCCAGCTACTCGGGAGGCTGAGGCAGAAGGATCGCCAGAGCCCAGGAGTTTGAGGTTGCTGTGAGCGAGGCTGATGCCAGGGCACTCTAGCCAGGGCACTCTAGCCAGGGCAACAGAGTGAGACTCTGTCTCAAAAAAAAAAAAAAAAAGGAAGGAGTTTTCCAAAAAAAAAAAAAGCTACTTACTGACAGCAAATTAAATGTAGAGGAAAAAAACATTTGGGGTTACAGTGGGAAGATTTGTCTTCTGTAGACCTACTCTAAGAATTAAGAAATAGCATGTTTAATGAAGCATTGACAAGGAACTCAGGCTGTTTACAGAATAGGAGCTTCATTGTAATTATAAGAACTCAGATCTCTAAAAGGAGGAAATGTTAGACTTAATAAGTTTAATGATTATAAAGTAGCTTTTCAAAACCTGTTTGTAGTCTTGAGAATGTGAATTTTATTTAGTTTAGATCTTATAGGCTATATTTGTAATTTGAAATTAAGAGGCTGAAATGCCCTTTGTGATACATGAGTCTGTAAAGAAGGAAAACCTCCTTCTTTTGTGTCCCAAAAGAAGGTGGGGTGATGAAAGTTGAGAGTGAGGAGAGGAAACATAAGATATTTATGTCCTGATTTCAGGTGTTAGAGGAGCCCAGAGGGACTTCTGCTGTCTCAGCCATGTAAATACCTAGACAGCGATGACCTCTTGCTGGAATTGGGTTCTTTTTTGCTGTGTAAGGAATCCATAATTCTCAGCTCTGAGCCAGTGCTGGGAAGGCAGCTGAGCTGGGAGGCAGTGGGTCTGTTACGGCTTCTGTCATAGCAGGGGGCAAGATGACCGCAGAGCAGAGCTGGAGGTGGGTGCCCTGAGCTGGGTGATTCAATAGGGGACGTGACAGGCATTGAGGGGATCTGTATTTCTAGTGAGAGCAAGGGTGAGGCAACCAGGTCCTGTCAGGCTGAGAGACCAAATTGCAAGTTACACCAGCTTGGAGCATTTGGGATCAGTAGCACATGCAGCCACCAGAGAACAGCACAAGGACCTCAGTGGACCTGAGCCCCTTCTCTTGTATTCCCACATGCCCTATGAGAGAGTAGCTGCGGATGGGAGGCGGGAAGACTGAGCAGTTGTCCCACACTGTTTACATTATAAGATAGGACTGACTTTTAAACCCTTTAGGACTAAAAGTTCATTTCCTTCCCTCTACCCGTGGTGTGGGGATAGGGGTGTGGGGGAGGTGGTGGTTTGTGACGAAGGTAGAACAGTTATACATTTTCTCTGCAGCTTGCTTCCTTTTGGTCCCCAAAGTCAGTGTTTTTAACAGTTGGTCTTTGTGGTTTATGGTTTGGGGTTGTGGATGTTTCTCATTTTGGTGAAGAAAGAGCTTGTTTGTTTTATTTTTCACACTTTCTTTGTAGGTGGTTTCCTAGTAAGGAACAGAGTAAAAATACACTTGTTCTACCTTCCTCAACCAGAAGTTCCTTATTGCGAATGTCTAATTTTTGATAATGTTATGTAACTGTATTAGGGTTTTGTACTTCTGTTTTGACATACAATTACATTAGTGCATAATATTTTTTTCTGTGAAAAAGATCTTAGAAATGTGCTGAGAAATGCACATTTACTTATTTGCCTTTACTTTATATGGTAGACGAAAATCTAAATAAAAATTTTTTTGTAGGAATGATTTTCTGGTGATTCTGCTGAGGTTCCAATTTATTTCACATTTGTAGCATTTTAAACCAATATTTAATTTTCCTTCTCCATATATTTTGTTCTCAGGTGCACCTTCAGTTGAACTTTTAGAATCTCCAGTTACATCCATGGACCACCCATTTCTAAAAGCATTTCAAGCACCATCTATTTCTTCTCCGGAAACATTAACAGATGGTAATGAAATTGAGAAATATTTTTGGGCCTAGTAAGTTAGAATATAGAGTTTTGATTTGTTTTATAGGCTTCTCTCATTTTTCCATTATTACCACAATTTGACTTCAAGTAAATCTGTTATTTTATTTTGTTTTACATTAGCCAGGCACTGAGAAAAAGCAAGCAGCTTCATTTCATATCGGGACATATAGCTAAATCTGAGAATTTTGAGTATTCTGATAATATTATATGTAATTTGAAGTTTTAAACCTTATTCTGGTGTATGTTGTTGCTCCAGTGTTTGAATAAGAGGGCCCTCTAGTGGACCAATTGCCTTTGGGTCTTCCCAAAGGGGTGTAATCCAGTGACAACCATAGGTTAGCAGAGTTTTATCATTTATAAATTAAGAGCAAATAGAATTCATTTTTAAGCACTAGTATTCTATATTTCCTTTATCGAAAACAAGAATAAAAACATCAAAGAAATAATTCGTATGGTCTGTTAGGTAGTTGATATTTTAAAATAGTTTTAGATGAGAATTTTCTTTGATTTGTCTGTATTTCATATGCTGACATTCTTCACAAGGATTTTAAGGCTGCTTACAACAACAGCATACAATGAAGTATGTAATGATAAGATATAGATAGAAATAAGAAACCAAAACCAAGAAAAAGGACACAATTGTGGCCATTTTCAAGGTTGATATAATTGCTTCATTAAGCTTCAGTTTTGAGTGAATATAGTGGTGGCCAAGAAGCAGAGAAAGGTGCAATGATTTAAACACTTTTCCTTATTAGAAGGGAGGAAGCCTAAGTTCCTCAGTGCTAATGAATGTTATATCAATGCTGGATTTTAAAGAAGTCTGTATAGTGATTTTTAACGATGCAGTGGCCAAGGTCCTCACAACCTTTTTTAAAAGCAAATATAGTGGATGGTTGCTTTTTTCTTTTCTTTTTTTTTTTTTTTTTGAGACAGAGTCTCACTCTGTTGCCCAGGCTAGAGTGCTGTGGTATCAGCCTAGCTCACAGCAACCTCAAACTCCTGGGCTCAAGCGATCCTCCTGCCTCAGTCTCCTGAGGAGCTAGGACTACAGGCATGTGCCACCATGCCTGGCTAATTTTTTCTATGTATTTTAGTTGGCCAATTAATTTGTTTCTATTCTTAGTAATGGGGTCTCGCCCTTGCTCAGGCTGGTTTCAAACTCCTGAGCTCAAACGATCCACCCACCTTGGCCTCCCAGAATGCTAGGATTATAGGCGTGAGCCACTGCACACAGCCGGTTGCTTGTTTCTGATAGTCACCTTTGATAAGAGTGGTAATATACCATTTTACCAGATAAATGGTACTATATATTAAAATGCAATGCAGTGAAGGTAAGTCTGCAAGAGGCTTAGCTCAGTTGGCCCAACATGATCCAGGGATAGACTCAGAGTTTCCAGAGGGATGTATAGATAGCACATATTCTAAGCATGCTTTCATATTTTATTTTTCTCAATAAGGCTTTTGTTAAAGATAGTCAACAAAGTATGGTTGTAGTCTGTGGTGATTGTCTGGAGTTATATGTCTTTATGTTGTTGATTGAGGGTGAATTCAAATGCTTTAGAAACTAGAAGAACAGCTCTTCGGGTTGATATTTTGTTTTGGAAATGAAAGGACCCAATGAAGACATTCATCAGCAATGAAGGTGAACTTTTCCATGAACTGGGCTCTTGATAAGAAAACCAGGTTTTTCCTACTGAAGCACTTTTAAATTCCTTTCAGCACATAAACTAGTGTTTGGTTAGTTTTACAAAGTGAATACCATGAAAAGTGGCTAAAATATTTTAGTTTTGAAAAATTTTGAAGCAGGTAGTATCATCACTATGGTTGCCTATATAAAGCCTCAGTAATTCTATGCGTTATCTCATAAAGTGGAACATGGATTTCTAGTTATAAAATGTAAAAAGTAGTTGGAGAAGACTAAGTGTACTCTTATGGAATAGCTATGTGGCATTATTTTATATTAGCCATTGAATATGTGAAGAAAGTTTGCCAATGAAAATTACTTTTGTCCTGTAATGCTGTTCTTTCTAAAAAAGAATTAGATAATAGGACCAGATATATATTTAGGCCATTTCTGGTTTGAAAAACAAAACATTATCACCTGGCATGAGGAGACTTTTCTTTCTGGTTTTTATTTCGGGGGACTATATAATGACATAAATACATAGATTTTGTTTTCCTTGTTAGCAGGTACAAGTAGTCAAGTTTCTTCCTTAAGGAGACCTGAAGAAGATGATATGGCTTTCTTTGAAAGACGATACCAGGAGAGGGTAGGTTTTTCAGGAAATCCATTTGCATTAAGCATTTACTTGTAACAAAACCACTATAGAATTATTACATATTGAAAGTGGAACATCACTGAAAATAATTTATAGGTGTTAGGCTTTGAGGCTTATTTGCAATAATTCAGACAGAAACAGGACTAATGAATAATTTGATATATAATATACGGGTTGATAATGAAGGTCATAAACATTGACTAAATACAAAGATAAAATTATGAATAATCATCAACCATCAGTAGATTTGTAAATTATATATGTATCTTGAGTTCTTTTTTAATGCATGCACCTTTATTTTTTATTTTAAACACTTAATTGTCCAAGATTGAATATATTTTGAATTCTTAATATGCATTATATTATTTCTTAGAGGCTTTTTGATATATCCTGACACAAGTTAAAATTACCCAGTAGCCTGTAAGAAACAGAATACTAAACACAGACATATTTTAACAGCTTCCAGGGTTCAACAACTATAGTTTTGATGTGTTCACAGCTTTAAGTAATGTTCATTTTCATCAGTTCTCCACCAGAGTATAAATGCCTTAGGGATAAGAATAGTATTTTATTCATCTTTGTATTTTCCCTAGCACCTAGTACAGTGCCTTGTATGTAATGTTTTCAATAAATATTTGTGGAACATTGAAACAAATAACATATAATTGATACTCACTTTCATACATGTTAACTTCTTACAATTTTGATAAGTTTTATGGAAGTATTCATATTTGAGAGTTTTGTTTTTGCTTTTTGCTAGATGAAAGAATGTTGGCTTGATCAGGCATTTGGAATAGTATTTCAGCCATATGGCTGAAAGTGCTTTCTTTAGGATTATTCTATAGTTGTTTTGTGGGCATTATTATCTCTCCAAATAGATAATAAACTCCACAAAAGTAAAGGTATGCTTGTTGCTTTTTGTTGTATCTTCTACAACTCAGACAAGAGCTTATTAAGTAACTGAAGATGTGGAAAAAGGAGAACATTGAATAACTTCACCATCTGAGAGCACAGGAAGTAGAAAACCGAGAGATTAGCTTAAGAATTTTGAAGTGGAAGGGGAGAGTCCTGGGTATGATTTAAGATAGAGCTAAACAATAGAACTTTTTGCAGTGATGAAAACATCTGTATCTGTGCTGTATCCATTCATCGTATGTGGCTCTGTAAGTGTAAATTTAAATAAATTTAAATTTAAAATTTATTTCCTCGGCCACACTAGCCACGTTTCAAGTGCTCAGTACCCACATGTGGCTGGTGGCTACCTTATTGGAGAGCAAAGATATAAAACATATCCATCATTGCAGAAAGTTCTTGAAAGTTCTGGTCTAAGGGTTCCTTAATCCGTTTGGGCTGCTATAACAAAATACTATAAACTGGGTAACTTGTAAACAACATAAATTTATTGCTCACAGTTCTGGAGGCTGGGAAGTCTAGTATCAAGGTGCCGGCAGATTTGGTGTCTGGTGTGAGGGCCTGCTTTCTGGTTCATAGATGGCATCTTCTTGCTGTGTCCTTACATGGTGGAAGGGGCATGACAGCTCTCTGGGGCCTCTTTTATAAAGGCACTAATCCCATTCTTGAGGGCTTTGCCCCTGTGACCTAATCACCTTACAAATGCCCCACCTCCTAATACTATCACATTGGGGGTTAGGATTTCAACACAAGAATTCTGAGGGGACACAAACATTCAGACCATAGCAAAGCGGAAAGAGGTAGTAGTAGGATGTCAGGGACAGGGATGAAATGATCAGAATGATGAAAGAAAAGGCTGTTTTGTAGCAGCATCAAGGGCAGGACTTAAAATCAGATCATTCTCCATTCTTGGGATGTACACATTCACAGCCAAATTTAAGTTTTTGCTCACAGGCTTTTGGGGGACTAGGTTCTAGAACTCCTTCTGTTCTTCCTCCAGAAGCTTGGGTAGTGTTGACTGCTTTGCAAACATGCCAGTGGTATGTCTGGGAAGATAATGAGAGGAATTCTTACTTGTGAATGTTTGAAAGGATATACCTGGCCTGACCAGATTGCTTATTATAAAATATACTTAGAGTTTATGGATTTATGAGATGTAGTTTATAACTCTCCAGCACAAGTGATTTATGAGATAAAGCTTATACACTCTCTAGCCTGTGTGATTAATAAGAGTATAAAAACTAAGAAGCCTAAGTCCAAACAACTTCCTGAGCTGACATGTACTATACTCACTGTTTTGTCTTTTACTTCTTTTACTCCAAAACCATTTGGAAGATTAGGAAGCTGCATCTCTAATGGTTCAGGGCTTTTTTCAAGAGCAATGCCATGTGTATATATGCTTTTTGCTTATATTCTTTGCTAATCTTCGGTAACATTTGGCAAAGAAGAATCTATGATTAGTGTAAGTCATCTTTGATAAGGGAAGCCTTTGTGGTGACATAGTTTACCAGCTACTTTTAGATATTATTGAAAAGTTTCTTTTTAAAAAATAAACCAGGTCAAATATTTTTCTTTTGCTGTGGATGATCCTTGGTCTCTTTCCCCAAGAGAGGAGAATTTTATTAAGGAAACAAGTGTCAAAGGTCTACTAGGTACAAGGCACCGTGCTCCCGCCAGGAAAAAAAAAAAAGAAGAGGAGGAGAGGTGTCTTTGTTCTTAAGACTCTAGAGTGTGTATTTGCGAAGTACTATTTCAAATGAACAAACACAGCTTTGGCTTTTGTTGTTTAGCATCTTTGCTTTTTTTTTTTTTTTTTTGATGTTATTACAAATCTAACACTTGGGCTTAAATGAGAGGGGAAAAGGGACTAGCATTTGTTTAGTGCTTAGATCTTTATATATATAATTTATATATATATATATTTAATCTTAAACCTTTAGAACAACACTGAGAAGTAGGTATTTATATATATATATGATATATGATATATATATATCATATGAGTGTTTCTGAATGAGGTTGCCAATCAAAGAGGAGAGGGAAAAAATGGGGAAGAGACAGGTTACTCTAGAAATTTTTATAACTTGCAATTTGATAAGACTGAGTAGACTGGTTTTACAAGGTCTCTCCTGGTTTCTTGATATTATTCCTGTTACTTTAGATGGTAGGAGGCCCTGTCTCTACCCATTCCCCTTATTTTCTCTCCCCTTCTTGGCAGGGGAAAGGCAGTGGTGCTGCCTTTCGAAATTGGTGTGTTTTGATGTGAGTGGTGGTGGGTCAGAGACAGGTGGGCTTTGTGTTCTCTGGGCTCTTGAATCCCATGGAAAAGGCCTATATGAGTCTAAAAAGTTAGAAGGCCATGGCTTGGGGTATGTGTCTTGCTTCATTGCTTTCACTATAATGGAGGAGGACAAGACCTTCAGGAAAGTAACTGTGGAATGTAGAAACCAGAGTTATAGGAAAGCATCCTTAAAGCAGGCCATGTTTCAAAGATAATCCAGGTGGATCAGGTGTATTCTGTAACTTTGTAGGGAATGTGTATAGATTGGATATAAAGTTGAGCATTTAAATTTTTAATTAATTTTTAATTTTAGTAGCAGTTGAAACTAATTTATTCTTTTGTCTAAAGCAGTATTCATTTATATGTAATTTTTATTAAAATGCTTCTGTAAAATTAAAATCAAACCATTTAAAAATATGCAATTATGTCCCTTTGTCAGATTTTGGCTTTAGTATTTGTGGAAGGGCTGTGTTAAATAAGACATGAATCCAAATGAGGTTAATGCAATCTTTTTTTTTCTCTTTAGAATGGTTTACAAATTATTATATCAATAAATATTTTAAATTTACAGATAAAAATGGAAAAGGCTGCTAAGCAGAAAGGAAAAACTCCATTGCTATCTTCTACGAAACCTTCATGAAGACTACTGCAGAAATTAAAACCACCATCCAAATATATCATTTTTGTGTTTATTTAAATGTAATAATACAATTTATTTTCTCTCAAATTATTTACTTTGTTTACTGTATAAATGTCTTTTTCATATGTTTCCCTAATTTATTTAAATAAGTGAAAATGCCTTCTATTACTTTTGTCGAAATTTCTCATTAATCACTTTGTATGTATTTTTTCTCTTTCCTAACAAATGAGCTTGTTTTTATGAGTCAAAACCTGAAAGTACAGTAAATATTTTCAGTATACCTTTAACTTTTTCAGGCTATTTAAAAAATTAAAGATGCTATTAAGGGTTTTGAATAAATATATAAGGACCACTTTTTCATTCAAAATAGTAAATTCGCCTTGCATGGTGGCGCGTGCCTGTGGTCCCAGCTACTCGGGAGGCTGAGGTGGGAGGAATGCTAAGAGCTTAGGAGTTTGAGGTTGCTGTGAGCTAGGCTGACACCACTGTATTCTAGCCTGGCAACAGAGTGAGACCTTGTCAAAAAAAAAAAAAAAAAAGGAAAAAATAAGTTAAAATCACTATTTTAAATTTTTCAAACTTTGTAATGTTAATTTGTTTTCAAATTAAAAACTAATATTTTAAAATTATACAACCATTTTCTAGTGATATCTACAGACTTTTAAGTTGTACTGTTAACTATCATTGTGTATAACTGTATTGGGCGCTTCTTGTGTGCCACTATAAATCTTTGTGGCCCCACCTCCTACTCCAGTACTGCTTTGAAACAGTTCCAGGCAGGTTTCTGACAGCTTCATGTGGAAGCCATTTGATGGCACCTTATCTTGGGCCCATGTCATGGCTCTCTTGCTTGCTTTTGCAGGGATCCTCTGACTCTGTGGCTTGGGATGTCCTCTGAAACCCCACTGTACATGTGCTGCCCAAAGATGTGGAGGAGCTAATGACTTTGGGGCCATTCTTGAAAGCCAGTAGATAATAAGGAAGCCCTGCCTTTCTGTCTGCTGGGAAGACAGTTCTGAAATGCATTTCATAAGGTTCCTCAGAAAATCCCATGGCATTTAGCACCAGACACCCATAGCAGTAGCCGCCTCAAATAATGCATCCTTATGGTAGCTTTCTCTTTTCCACTCCCCCATCCCTCCCTCTCATTCCCTCAGATCACTTCCCAAATAAATTACCCAGATGAGAACATTTGTGTTAGGCTTTGCTTTTGGGAAGGGGGTAAACTCAGTATAAGATGGTTGGTACCAGAAACAGCCTTTGAAGGCAAACGCTGAGGATGGGATTCTGTAACTGAATCAGTTACTGCCATGGATTTAGATGACATGCAGGTTAAAGATGAAGTGTTAGGTTATGCAGTAGCTGTGTCATTACATTGGAATGGGAGTAATGGAAATTATAAAGATTGAGGTTTTGGTTATTAAGTGCTTTAGAAACCTTAAGAAAAGAAAATGACATAGGCTTATGTTAGCCACTTAAGTCATGCTGTGAAAGCCAGAGTCCCTCTGCAGCATTCTTTTTTTTTTTTTTTTTTTTTTTTTTGAGACAGAGTCTTACTCTGTTGCCCAGGCTAGAGTGAGGGCCGTGGCGTCAGCCTAGCTCACAGCAACCTCAAATTCCTGGGCTCAAGCAATCCTTCTGCCTCAGCCTCCCGAGTAGCTGGGACTACAGGCATGTGCCACCATGCCGGGCTAATTTTTTCTATATATTTTTAGTTGACCAATTAATTTCTTTCTATTTTTTATTAGAGACGGGGTCTCGCTCTTGCTCAGGCTGGTGTATCTGGTATTGATATAGATTGTATAGAGATTTGCTTGGGAATGCCTTCTCCCCTACACTATTGAGCTCCTTGAAGGTAGAGACTATATCTTACTATCAATGCAAAA
>CAUYPO010021774.1:0-24112 GCA_963574435.1 Cheirogaleus major | reverse complement strand
AGCGAATTCTTACTAGTTATAGAGATTCCAAACCTCTTTCCCGTGAAATTACAAAAAGCAAATCATGGAAAATTTAACTCCCACAACTTCTGAAGCCGTAAGCAGAGGTACGCCAAGGGGTAGGCCAAGGATGTGAGGGACGGTCCACTCTGGCCAAGAAGAGTGTATCATCGCCGACGTATTTAGAATAACGAAGGCTGGCCGGGCGCGGTGGCTCACGCCTGTAATCCTAGCACTCTGGGAGGCCGAGGTGGGCGGATCGTTTGAGCTCAGGAGTTCGAAACCACCCTGAGCAAAAGCGAGACCCCATCTCTACTAAAAAATAGAAAGAAATTAATTGGCCAACTAAAATATAGAAAAAATTAGCCAGGCATGATGGCGCATGCCTGTAGTCCCAGCTACTTGGGAGGCTGAGGCAGAAGGATCGCCTGAGCCCAGGAGTTTGAGGTTGCTGTGAGCGAGGCTGACCCCACGGCACTCTAGCCGGGGCAACAGAGTGAGACTCTGTCTTAAAAAAAAAAAAAAAAAAATAGAATAACAAAGGCTGAATACCTTTTACTGGGGTTTTGTTATTGTTTTTAAGTCTCCACAGCAAATGCACACTGTTATAGCCTGGCCTGGGCAATGTGCCCCTGCCCCTGCGTGGCACGCCACTGGCTGGAAGTTTACATTAGCCCTGAAACATCAGCGATGAGACTTTCAAGAGCAAGAACCTCCTAAATAAACTGTCATGAAGTAGGACAAAAAGCCTAACTTATAAGCACTTTTAAAATTCAATTCTTTTTCAAATTGAGCTACAACAAATTTTAGGTGTACACTGTACAATAATTTCTTACACTTGTATACACCTATGAAACCATCACCCGGATGAAAGCACAGAATATTATCTGCTCCTAAGAAAGGTCCCTGGTAAAACACACTTCTGAAAAGGTTTATACTGATCAGTAAAAAGGTGTTTCAAATACAATGTTCAATAAGAGAAATAGTAAACTACGGTATATATTAATAGTAGAGAAGCCATTCAAAAGTACACGGTTTGTCCTCGAGCAAAATCCCAATGGAAGTGAGAGCAGGACACCAACGCCGCCACAGTCCTCACCTATGGGGACGTGGTGACGTGCTGTTCACAAAAGTGTGTGGCAGAGACTTGGCCGGATTCCTGCTCTTGAGGATTTATTATGAAAAGGAAAGAGTGTAAATTGGTGTATCTAATATCAGCTAAACAAATAAAGCGTTTCTCTAGCCTAAATGGAAAGGAAGATTTAGAGAAAGGACAATAAATTTTCAACCACTGAAGAAGCAGCCAACACCCCTTGAGGAACAAAGTTCTGTGTTAGCGAAGGCTGGCGGAGAGGCCTGGCCTGCCCACCGCCCCGGCTCCCCGCCCGCTCCCCTCGCGGAAGGGCTCCAGGAGGAAGCCAGTGGGGAAACTAGAACCCCAAGGGCACCAAGAAGATAAACTACAAAATGGGTCCAGCTAAAATGAAAAAAAAGCTGACTCTGAGTGCAGGCACTTAGGCAAGATTGTAACAAAATAAAAGTCAGAGCCGCAAATGACAGAAGCCCTTCCCATGTGCCAGGTACCGTGCTTAGCACTCGGTATGGAGTGCTAAGTTTTCTCATTTATTTCTCCCAAAGCCCAAAGAATAAGAACTATCATTATCAGCACTTTACAGAGCAGGAGAGTGGGTTTGGAAAAGTCAGGTAACTACCTGCCCACAACTAGAAAGAAAAGCAAGACTCAAACCCTAGGTCTGCCTGATTCTAAACACTATGTTCGTAACCACTACACACTTCGTGCCCAAGCCACCTCCCCTGTGCTACCTGCTCACTTTGTTTCTTTATGCCACAGGAGTATCTGTCACTTAGAGAGAGCATGTGAGTTAACCAGCATCCTCTCCTGTTGCAGGAGAACGGAAAAGTGGGAGAAAGCTCACCCAAGTTCTAGAAAGTGCCCTAGTTGCCCAATCTTCACCACTACCCACTCTAGTCAATACTAATGTTAGTCCTTAGTGAGCCAATCACCCACTCTTCAACAAAAGATGGGGTTCTGTTTTCCCAAAGGGCAGAGGTGAGATTGTAAATGACTCTTTAGTCTGCTCAAGTCTCTCTCAAATAAAAATATTAGCTAAAAAGGAGCCCCTAGTGAGCTCTGAAGCTCCAAAGCATGGAATTTAATGCAGTTCCCACTCTGGTGACACCTTCCCTTGTCAGGGGACTTCAGAGGAGTCCATATTGCAGACATGACAGGGTAAGGAGACCTCTTCTCAGAATCACACGGAAGCCCAGACAGTGACTTTGCTCACATTCTCATCCCCTGCCTCCATCATCAGGGCGGAGATTCTCAGCACCCAGAATGAGTTACAGGGTGTTAATAATGTCACAGTTGTGGCAGGTCACCACTCTCCGCAAACTCTAATGCAGTTGGAGAGCCATTTTCCAGAAAGTAGCCACAGCCTTGGCCCTAAACTCCGGAGCCCTCCCCCAGAAGTCAGCTGTCACTGGTAAAGGTCACCCATTCTTTCTCTTCCTTCCCTTTCTTTCCTCTTTTGTCTCTCCCACCACTTCCCTCCTTTTCTCCACTTCCTGCCTAACTTCCAGCCCCTTCCCTCTCTCCGGCCTGGCTTCATGATCCCTGCTGAGCTCCTGTCTTCCACAGATGTTCCCACACCACCCACCAGCCTGCTGACCACACGCCCAGAGAAATGGGGCCTCCTCACTCCTCCTCGTCCCTGGCATGTCAGAAAAAAGCCAACCCTTGAGACACACGCCCCAGAAACAACAGGGTTGCAGTGCTGATGTAACATCTAAATAGGACTCGATTACTCAACGGTTCATAAACTAAGTTCATGTCTGGGAAACCAGCAAAGCAGGGCTGCTGAAATATTAATATATTTGCACAGAATTTCTTATGTAATACTTTTTAAAAGGCAGCACGATAGTTACCAAGGGAAAAATCAGAACTCTGTTGAACTTCCTTATACTTTATTTTGTACTTTTGTCCTTTGTTTTTTAAATCACAAGTTGGAGGGAGGAGAAGGATCAATATTGAGGGCGTCTCACATCTTCAGACAGGCCTGAGAGGAGCGTGGGCAGCAGGGGAGTGGGCAAGTGGGCGACAGGCCGAGACTGTGTCTTACCTTCTCCATGCGCTCGATCAGCCTGTCCAGCTCCCCGATCCTCTGGTCTTTCTCCTCCAGGCTGATCTCCGCCGCCTGCATCTTTTTATTGGCTTCTTCAATCGCTTTCAGAAAATTGTTGGTTTCTTCCTGCAAAAGAAACACTGTCTCCTCAGTGCAGGCATGGGGTGCCTAGGCTACTCGCCAGGGTCCAGGCAGCACCGGCCTTGCTAAATCATGATTTCTCCTTAAAAGCATGCAAGTGTCTCACAGATCCTGGACCCAACTTCCATGATTCTAGTTCCCACTTACGGATAAAGACACAGCCTGTAGCTTTTTAATGGGCTTCGCTACTTTTTCTGCTTTTTTTCCTTGACTCCTTATGTCCAAAAGGTGTCAGAAGGGCCTGCGGGTGTTTAAATAACATTGAGTCGACACTCAGAGTGTCATTCCATTTGCCATAAGGGAACTAGGGCCAGATCTGAAATCGAATTCCCACAATGCACTGCACCAGCTCACTCCCAAGGGGAAAACCCAGCCAAACATTCAGCACGTTGACATTTATTAGCCTCCAAGCACACAGGTGAGCCAGACACAGAGTCCCTGCCTTCGAGGAACTTACGCTGTCCTAGAGAAGCCAAGAGGTAAGATACACAGCCCAGCTCTAATGACAGGCATAAGAAGATTCCCCAGCAAACAGCAGAGAGAGAGAGAGAGTGAGCTTCCCAAGGACAGAACACACTTCTGGCTGTGTGAATGGGAGGGACTTCATGCATGGAGAGGGTGGCATTGTCACAGCTTTCAGGGAGTTTAGCTAGGATCAAGGACAGGGGAGGAGTAAATTTCAGGGAGAAAGGGGAAAATGGAGAGAGGAAGGGCGTGGCTGCAGGCAAGCCCAGGACCTGCGTGGACGCTGGCTAATGGTCAGATGGGCTAGAGAAAGATGTGCATTTAGACACAGAGATCGGGGGCTCTTCTGAGCAGGGAGAGGGTCGAATGAAGGCAGGGAAGGAAAGAGGGATGGAAGTGAATGATTGCACAAACAAATAATTCCTTGATCCCTCACCCACGCTAGAGTCCACTAACTCACCTCTAAGCAAAAACTCTACTATTTAAACCTCACCAGCAATATCGAACCTAGGGCTCCTGGCTATCTTACATGGGCAGCTACAACATACACACCAGAAGAGCCTCCTTCTCCGCACTGTGCTTCTGCTGCTCCTCCTGCAGCTTCTCTTCGTACTGGCTGTACAGCTTCTTGGTCATCTCTCTCATCACCTCGGCATTGGCTTCTTGGGACGATTCCACCTGCAAAGAGACTCACTTCAGAGCTACAGCATTTGCAGGAGAATTCCAGGAGAATCAGCCGCTTCCGCTCTGTACATCTCACGTGTGGACTCACAGAGGTGGGAAACCCACCAACCGGGTTCTGTAGCAGAGAGAAGCAGGAAGTCATAGGAAAAGATAGAAGGAAGAGGGGTGAGCAGAGCCACAGAAAAATAAAATGTGGCGTTTGCACTGATTCATTCGGCATCACCAGGACAAAAGGCTATTCATATGGGTGAGTTTTTTAGAGGGTGGAAACTTCCTTCCCTAAGCAGGCCCCTTCACTGCACTGGCCAAGCCAGTCTCTAGGTAAGACTTCAGTCGAGCTCAAGTAAGAAATCCTCTCCACGCCTTTGTGCTTTCCCTAAATGCTGCCTCTGGAAACACTCCAACCTAGCTTGGGGAACACTAAGTGGACACCTGTGGGTGGGCAGGGCCTAGGTTGGTGGTGGCTGGTGTTTCCTGTTGGCCCAGGCCATGTCCCCACATGCGGACTTCGTGCCATGGATTTTACGCTGCTGAAGGTTTGCTCTTGTCCCTTCCTTCCACATTATTGATTGCTCCAGAGGGCTGGGTTTGTTGGCTACCTAACCTTTGGATACGAGAGGTGTTGTTCAACCTCAATAGGTTACATGTTTACATCAAAGGTGTGAGAAATCTCTCTTGATGTCTTTTAATTCTCCCTTCTCAGCACTGGGCAAGTGTCGGCACCAAGAAGTCCCCAGTGGAAAATCCTGAGCAGAGGCTGTCATTTGCTGAGACAGACCCAGCGCACCCTGGACTCGACGCCCACTGCGCACACAGACTGCTCCACAGGGCTCTGTCCCTGGAGGCCCGTTCACTCCGCATCCAGGTCATCTGAAATACGCTGAGTCCCTGGGACTCTTTTTTTATTTGGGGGGTAAAATAAGAGGAAGAGTAGGGGAAAACCTCTGTAACTCCACTGGTCAGGAGAAAAACAAGCATTCATCTCTAAAACAGGCAACTGTCAGCCGGACTTAAAGGCCTGGAAGCAACCTAATGATGTCCCCGCATGCCTGATGGCATGCCACCTCTGGAACAAACAGGAATGAACAGGACACACACATGTAACAGACACTCAATAAATACTTGTGCAATGGATGACTAGATAAAGCTCCTAAGCCAGAAAAAAAAAAAAAAGAAAGACTTAAGTCAGTAATTTCAGACTTTTTCAGCAACCAACTTTTTTTTCAAAGTAATTCTTGCTCAGAAATATAACATACGACATAGTAAAGAGAAGAGCTGCCCTGTTCGAAGTCAAAGTCAAGGGGAGATGGTCTACTCTACAGCTTGCCAGGATGGCTGTGACAGGCCACGTGGATTGTGCTGGCAGGTCCCAGGGCTGTGGCCGCCCCACCCCCCATCCAGCCCCGCCTCAGGAATCCCACGGGGAGGGGACTATACTTCCTAGTTGGTTTCCCTAACTAAATTATTCATAGCACCACTTTTCACACTCTAACCTCTTCCGGTTTGAGCAATAGATTATGTGGTTACACTACCCATAACATAGTCTAAACCTGTGCTGAACACAATTTTAAAACCACAGACTTAAATAAAAAGGAATTCATTCAGGACACAGTTTACTGAGTGACTTCTATGAGCCATTTACGGGTCTGCTCCTGCCACTGGGTAAAATGTCCATCTGTGTTTCAAATTTGGGAGGGGCACTAATGCCTTCAGCTTAGGAAGACGCACAGCCTGGGAGGCAAGAGGAACACCCCCAGAATCCTTAGGCACCCTCACTTTTCTCCATGAGAAGGGCCAGAGCCCAAGGATCAGGGAACAATATGCCTTAGGGCCTCAAGGAAAATCTAAACACGAAGGGAGAGATGTCCAAAGTTTCCGAAATCCCAGACCTGTGGGCATTCCAACCGCCTTCTCAGGTATGCAAGGGCAGTGCCATGTGACGGTCTCAGCAGCCCTTGAAGCCACTGGGGGCCAGGGCAGGAGCACCCACTGGGGGTGTTTCTGGAGCACCCCCAATCTAGACAGATGACTGTGAACACAGACACCTCCTCAGTGCTTTGGAGCCAAGCCCGATGGAGTTGGCCACAAGAAGAGAACAGAGAACAAGAAATGGAAGCACTGAAGATGGGAGAAAGAGAGGAGAAGGAGGGAAGAGAAAGGTCCATCCGAGCTCATATACTCTACCTTCATTTTCAGAAGCTGGTTTTCAGCTTGCGCCACCTCTAACTGCCTCTGCTTCTCCTGCAGCTTGGCCATGGATGCTTCATAGGTCTGCTGCAAATTTCTGATTTGATCTTTAATGTTGCTGTTTTCCAGAGTCACATCCACGAGGGTTTTCTGTTTGGATGAAAATGAAAACAAAACCAGATCGCGTGGTACGAAAAGCCGTGGCCGGAGCCATGCGCTGGGACACCAACCACCGAGGTGGGTGTCAGGCCACGGCAGCTGCCAGCCTGGGACCCTGCGGAGGGAGGGACTACGGGCCTCCCACAGTGGTCAGGAGGTCTGTCCCCCTGCAGCGTGGTGGGACGGCCAGCCTCCGTCAACACCACTTGCTACTGCTCAGGGTGGGGGGAAATGGGTCAAAATGGAATTCCCAAGGAAAAGTGCTCATAATACTTCATTTCACATGGGAAAAGAAAAAAAAAAACAGGTTTGAAAATAGTATTATATAATACATCCCATTTTGGAAAATATGTATAAGCATTTGTTCAACTATCTATTTAGGCATAAGAAAAAAAAAGACTAAGAGGAAATCCAAGTGATAGTTTTCACCATCCGAGTGATAGGATTACGGATGTTTATTTTCTTTTTCGTTTTTTCTGTATTTTCCAAATTCACACAATGAAATCAGAAAACAAAATCTGAGCTTTATAAAATGGAGATATTCCCATTTTTTCTTAAAAGAGCCGTCACTTCTGGACGTCCAGACTGCCTGCAGGGGCAGTGACAACATGGCTGAAGTCACACCCATGCCTGCAAATGCTTGACCTTCCTCCCTCAGACAGAGATGGGTGGTGACAAAGAAGTGCCAAGGAAAAGAGTTTGGTGACTTAGACAAGTGCCTGACAAGTGTCAAAAGCCTGTTGATTATTGCTCCAGGCCACCCACTGGAGCAAGAATGTTTAAATTAATAATGTTGCCATTTACTGCTTTGCTTTCTACTTGGTTAACTCTTCTTAGGGAGAAATGGCTTCCATAGAATTCCTACCATTGGACACAGGGCTGCAGGGGAAACCTTCTACCACCTCCCCACTTCATCTACAACTTCAAATTAGAAGACTGGGGGACTCTGGTGCTGGACACGGCTTCTAACACCTTTGTCCTCCTCCCTGTTAGATGATTAGACTCTGCAGCTTCCCCAACTCCTCAACCTCCACTTTGGACAATAATAAACCTCTCTTGAGAAGCAGGATGATAATAAACCTCTCTCTCCTAAATTTGCTTCAATCAGGAAAAAGGATTTCTGAAGGCAGTAATTACATATTAAAGGAAATACTGAAGATATTTGGAATCATGGAATCACAGAACATTTGAGCTTCAAGGGGCTTTAGAAACCACCTTGCCACTCACCCCCTCCCGCAAGCCTACTGGCTTCACAAACTACTCTTACATCTATCTGCACAAAATCCCCACAGTCTGGCCCAGGAGACCAGGATTCTTCTAATCCTGGCTCTGCCACCAGCTAGAGGCACCTTGTTTGCGTCTCTTCTCTCTGTTGGCCTCAGTGTGTTTATCCATAAAACAAAGGGGTAGGAGATCATCTCAACAGTTCTTTCTAGCTCTGACATTCTATGGGATAAAACCCAAGATCTGAGCTTCCTGGGTGGAATGGGCCAGTGGAAAAGGCTGGGACCCTGGATCTACCTTCAGACTGGGCTGGGTTTCCTGCTGTGAGATGGTCCCTTGCTCCTCCCCTAGCCCCGCCTCTAGTAACAATGTTTAATCTTATAGTTAGAAGGCTCTTTTGGCTGCCCAGGACTAAGACCCTGGAATCAGTCAGGGAGCCTGGGTTGGTGCTGACCCTTCCAACAGCTGACCTCTGTGGTCAATGCCTGGAGTGTCAGCCACATGCTAAATCAAAAGAATTGCCAGAAAATGGTTGCAAATGTTTTTTTTCTGGAAAGAAAAAACAGACGCATAGTCTAGATAGCAATGAAGTCTGTACTCAGGTGAGGTAAAGCCCTTCCTGGTTGGCTGGGAGCGGGCCACGTCTGCGAGGGAAGGGCAGGGAGGCTGGCCAGCCCCCTGATGACAGGAGGAAGGCAAAACAAAGGCTACTGGGTAAACCAGACCCAAAGCGGAGCTTGGCGAGAGGCCAGGGGGAAACTGGCATACGCCACAGAGAGCCAGGAAAAGGGTGGGGGGCCCCACCAGAAATGGGCATCCCAGACAAACCCAAACACGGGGCCCACCCAGGCCCACTCTTGGACAGTGGCCCAGCTCTGCTGTTGTCACCACTGCTCTGTCAGCTTCTGTTAGAGAACACTAGGCTCTAGGGGACGTGGAGAATCTCAACATGAACGTGTGTTCGTTTACCTAGCAAATTATTTATACAGGACCAGAAACTATTTGAAATCGTTTGTGGAACGTTTAACAGGAGGGTAAAAAGATAAGAGCCAAGTAAAGTTGGAGGAGGGGCAGAAATTATTGTTCTTATGTTTGGAAACTGAGTCCAAGGGAAGCTATTTCAAGTAAATATAATGCTTTGTTTTGAACATTTGCAAGTTAATCTGCAGGCTAGGTAGGGGACTTGGCTGGAAGAGTAAGAGTAGGGAGCATTTGAAAGGTTAGCTCCTAGCAAATCAAATTTATCAAGACAACAGTCCCTTGAAGTGGGTGACAACACACATCTTCACCAATGCAGGGGACAGGGTCTTCCTGTTTTCTTCTCTGCTACTACAAGGCATTCTTTGAAACGCACATGATACTTTCTGATGCAAAATAATTCCTAAATTAAGAAAAAAGTGCTTATAGGCCTTTGGGCATGACTCTCCCGTGTAATGGTACAGGCTAACTTCGGTTAAGTCTGTCTTTTCTGTGATTGGCTGGAACTTCCTGTAACACTGGGGCTAGAGGGAGAAGGGGGCTGATGTGCCATCCTGGGCACTGACGCTGAGGACTACCTGGGCACCTGGTGGAACCAGTGACAGCATACTGAATCTAAACCCCCATTTCAATGAAGGCAAAAACAAAGCTTTAGAGTCTCAGCTTGGAAGTGCTTCCTTCAACTGCCTTCACCGTATTCTGGGCACAGTCTTTGTTGTGGCTTTGCTGAAAAGGTTCTGAATAATGAGCTGAGGACATTCTGTGACTTATTCTTCTACAAAGGGACAGGGCTCACACTCAGCTAAGCTTGGCTGGCCTGTAACACCCATCCGCCAGTGAGCCGGTCAGTACCTGCAGGCCGATGGAATCCGACGCCAAGGCTGAGTTCATGGCATTAAAATCATCCAGCGCGGACGACTGGGCTTGGATGTGGTTCTCTAGATAGTCCTGCTGAGCCTGGGAAACCTGGACAGATTGAGAAGACAGTCACACAAAATCAGTCCATACACACCCGCAGCGATCTTCAGTTAGGCTGCAACCCCCTTCTGATAGCAGCCAGAGCCACTTCAGCAATATTGAAAGTCAAGCTTTAAATTAAAAGTCAACATCTGCATGACCCAGGCAGTAGAAGGACAAGAACACTCTTCCTTTGCATGGTATTTACACTGTTCACCCACAGGGCCTCAGCCCTCACTACAGCTTTGCAGGGGTTAGAACCCTGCCCTTTCCAGGGGTGAAACAGAATCAGACAGGTTCAGTGATTTGCTCACAAATGGCTCGGAAGTGACACAGCTATAACAGAACCAGAACCCAGCTAGAATAACTTCTTCTGCCATCTTGCTCTGTCTACTCGCCAAAGAATAGACTTTGGGCTCTCCCAATTCTCAAGAGTTGTTTTGTTGCTGCTCTTGCTGTTGCTGTCTTTATTGGGTGTGTGTGTTGAACATGTCTGTGGAAGTTTCATCAGACGCCAGTCTCGACCTAGACCTTTAGCAAGAGGCTGGATACAGGTAGGACTCAGTAGGGTTCTCAGGTAGGCTCAGGGGTAGAGCCTGGGGAAGCAGGGAAGCAGCCTGGCACGACAGCACAGGGTGTGCACCCTGGGGAGTGGGAGACAGAGCTGAAACGGCAGGCCAGGACCAGGCACAGGTGGCATGCTCTTGTTCAGGAGCATGTTTATATGGCAGGAATTTAGCAATCTTAATCTGGCTGCAGTAGGTAGGATGGCCTGGAGAACAAAGAGACGTGGAGGCAGAAAGACGGGGTTCCTGGGACAGTTCTAGCATGAGAAAATGAGGGTGTGTGGGAGATGGCAATGTAAAGCAAAGGGCAGAGTCTTGTTTATGCACCTATTGCAAATCCAATCTTTTGGCTGTGATGACAGTCATTAGTGTCTGGATGACAGAGTGAATTTCCATAAATAGGTTAGAATTTCACAAATCTCCTACATGCCAGTGGCAGTGGGCTAGGTGGGTACGTTTATATACGCCCCACTCCTATCATCAAGGCAGTAGGTCTTACTTAAGCAGATAGTCTCACAGTCTAGCCACAAACTGAACCCTAATGTGTGACTATTGTAACTGCCCTTCTTTCCTGCGGATATTAACTCTTATGAAAGGTATGTCTTATAGGTGTGGACTTTTATCTTTAGGATTATTAACAACAACTTTTTTTAAATGTCTACAAGCATTGGCTTGGTTAAACTAGAGGAAGGTTATTTTTCTCAAAATTTTGAGTAGGAAATGCACTCACATGGTACTAAGATTTTAAAAATATAAAAGGTATACCCTGTCATTCCTATCCCACCTGCTGGGTTACCATCCTGCCCACTCCACCCCCCAGTTAGGAACCAGTGTTAATTACTTTTCAGATTATCCTTTTAGCAACTTTTTGTACACGCACAGAACAATCCTGATAGGTTTTTATCTCCATTTTATACAAATGGTATCAACTTATACATATTTCCTGCATCTTGCTTGTTTTCACCTACTCTGTGTCTTTGAAATCTTTCCATATCTCTTTTTAAAGGGCTTACTTGACCTTTTTATTTCTTTTACAGCTGTGTGTATTCTATTGCAGAGATACGATTTATCTTATCTTCTCCTCCTTGATGGACGTTTAAGTTTCCAATCTTTTTACTATGATAAACAATGCTGCAATAAATAATTTCATCCATATGTTACTTTTCATATGTGAGAGTCTATCTGTAGAACAAATTCTTAAGAATAGAATGGCTGGGCCAAAGGATCTAGGCAACCGTATTTTGATAAATATTGCCAAGTTGCTCTCCCTAAGAGCAATACAAAATTGCATTCCTATCAGCAACCTGCCTGTTTGTTCACAGCACTGTTGACAGTATCTTACACCACTCTTGCAGTTTGGCCAGTCTAATAGATAAAAATTATATCTCAGGATGGTGTTGATCTGCATTTCTCTTACTGTGAGGGAGGCAGAACATCTTACCATACATTTAAAAGCTCTCCATCTTTCCTTTATTATAAAGTACTAGTTACAAATCTGTCACCTATTTTTATGAGTTGTGGCCCTTTTATTGATTAGTAGGAGCTCTTTAAATACTCAGAAAATCAACCTATTATCTATGATAAGAAAGGAAAATAATTTTTCCAGTCTGTCATTTGAGTTTGAGTTGGGTACTTTCACCAACTGAAGTTTTTCATTTTAAGATAGTCAAAGTTATCAACCTTTTCTTTCATGGTTTTGGGATTTTATGTCATAATAAGAAAAGGCCTTCCCACAGCAAGGGTATAAATGAATTCACACGTATTTTTAACTAACACTTTTAAGTTTCATTTTTAGCACTGATATCTTTGCTCCATTTGGAGATTGTCCAGGTATGAGACTATCCCAATACCATATAAGTTGTGCCAACAACATATACTGACAAGTACACTTTCCTCTTTTATTTGAGATGCTACATTTGTCATATACTAGGGTATACTTCGGGAATTTTTTTCACTGATATCTGTCTGTTTATGTTCCAATACTCTACTGTTTTAATCTCTGAGGCTTTTTCAGTTTATTTTAACATTTGATAGGGGTAGTCCCTCTCAATGCTCTTTTTTCCCTAGAATTTTCCTAGCTCTTTTTATTTATTTTCTATATAACCTAAGAATCACCTCATCCAGCTGTAAAAAACAAAATAAAAACCAAATCATAATGATATTTTTGGTGTTTTTATTGAGTCATATAAATGTGTGCATTAACCTGGGGTTGTATTGACATCTTACGATGTTTAATTTTCCTTTCTAAACACGATGTGTCTTTCCATTTGTTAAAGTTTACTGCTAGATATTTAATATTTTTTGTTGCTGTTTTTCTCCTAGCTGTTTCTATGTTTGTTTGTCTACAGAAACCTCTTTGTATATATTAAATTTATATCCTGCCCTTACAGAATTCTTTTATTGTTTATAGTAATTTTTTTCATTGGTTCACACTTGGGCTTTCTAGGTATATAATATAATTTGTAAACAGTGATAGTTTTACATCCACCTGTCCCCTTTGTAAACCTTTAAATTTATTTCCCTTGTTTAATTCCACTGGCTAGCATCTCAGGTACAATAAATAATAATGGTGACAGCTGACTGCCTTGTCTTGTTCCTGACTTTGGTGGGAGTGCTTCAAATATAAAGGTGATTATTCTTGCCACAAAAAAGTTTCCTTTAAATAATAAACTTCATTCTGTGATAAAATTCCCTCAGTTCATTTAAAATGCAATTCCATTTATTAAAAACACCACTGAGAGACAGTTCTGAGCTCTATCGTGCCTCCATATTTCTGAGTCACTGAGATATTAACTTACTGATAGTTCCTTGGTGAGTTCTCGAATCTTCTTTCTCATGTCATCATAGTCTCCATACATGCGCTTTCTCACTTTTTCCAAAGTGGCTCTCACCTGCAGCCCACAAAGAGGCCAGTTAGAGATCAAGCTATTAACATTTGTATGCAGGATTTTCAAAACTTTTAAGAAACTCTAAGGAGAGAAGAGCCCCACAAAAAAAAACAATCTTAAGAACAGGACATTTAGGAAATTAAGGAAGAAGAACATCCCTGACATCTAGTTAGAAACCAAGGGAATTATCCAAATAATAATTTTATATGTACATATTATGATTACATATAATATAGCTATTAATAAATATTAATTATCCAAATAATAAACTCTGAAGAAAAAAATGATTTGTTGGAACTCACCTATCACTCTCAAACCACATTTGGGCAAGGTTTGTTCCTTTCCTATCACACATTTTTATAAGCAGAAAGTTTTTTAGCAAGTTGACTCTGCAAATACATGTAAAAAGACCCAAAAACCAAAACACAACCTCTAATTTTCCCTATCTCTGCTCTGACTACCAAAGAGCAATTAAATATCTGGTATGTAAGGCAGAAAAATATGAGCTTGGCGAGCCCATAAATGTGAAAGTTTCTCAATAATCACCAATAATATACATGGCGCTCAATATAACAGCAACAACAAAAAAAAACTTGTTCACACAAACACTGTTGAAGTTTGTATATAATGACATTATAGGAAAAACAGGCCTTGAAAACTTTAAAAACAAAACAAAAATCCTTACAAACAGTCCCTGTCTCCTCCCTTCTTCTGGTGTCCCTAGGATGGACAAAGTGCTCAGGAATCCTCAAGAGGACAGAAAGTCTCAAGGGAGTTTTCTCCAGGTACACGCCGGAGTTTCTATTTTAGGAAGGGCTTAAAGGCAGCAGTTTGGTTAGAATGCAGGAGTTTAGGAGACAGTATTAGGAGACAATTTTGAAGGTGTATTTCCATAGCAAGCACATGGTTTGAAGTCAGACTGCATGTTTATTAGGCGTGACTGGATATTGATGGAGATTTGGGAGAAGGGCGGAGCAAAGACCCTAAGCCTTCCCCTAAGCCTTTCCCAGGTGAATTCTAATAATAGAGGCTACTTTCTTGCCATTAACTACAAACACTTTGGAAAAATGAAGCTAAAACCACGACTTTCGTTCTAGGCCAGCAGAGCGGCTTTTGTATGTGGCCCTGAGTTGGCACTTGCGCCGCTCCCTGGTGGTGAGTGTGCAGAAGCTTGAGCTGGGTGTCACTCCCACTGACAAACACAGCTGGAAGCCAACAGGGTAAGACGGACAGTCCCAAGGGAGAGGTGGCAGACAAACCCATAAACACACTTAGGAATGACCAGGCCAGGGGCAGATTTGAAAACAGCTATAGAAGGAGGGACCTGGAAATTAATTTTAAGTTGCAGGCTCCAGCGGAGGTTGGCAAATCCAGGTCAGAGCCAGTCCTGTGACTTTGGTACATGTCATCCATGGCTCACGATCAGCCTGAACCTGCTGTCTTTATCATAGGCAATTTGCAACTCTGTATTCTGCTTAGAAGGTTTATCTCTAAAGCAATGCCATGCTGTTAGGTGCATTTAAATGAGGAAGGTTTAAGCATTTTCTTGAGAAAAATACAGGAAACTTAGAATGCCTGAGCTGTTCTTAACAGGGAAATCAGGGAATGAAACACTCTGAATAGGATAACCCAGGATTTGAGGCTGGTGTTTGTCACACACATTGTGTGTGTGTGTGTGTGTGTGTGTGTAGCTTTTCTGGCTTTTCTTCATATTTTCTGCTAATGGTTTATTATTTTCTAAATTCAATAAGAAATGTTGCTACAAAAGCCAAGACAGTATAGTTTTGCATCTTATCCACAAGCCCACCAAATATTAATAAAACAGGGCTGACAGAGCTGGAGGGTTTGACCTTAGGGGTTAAGCCCTGTCCCCACAATCTAAACATGAGAAAACTGAGGCCTGCCCGAGGCAAAGTGACAGGCTGGGCCAAGCACAGAGCTGGGCCTTGAAGCAAGGTCTGCGAGTTCACAGGCCTGCCCCACGCTGCCTCTGCTTCTTATAAGCACCTTCCAAGCCGCAGATCTGAGTTCTGGGCCCATCAATGTCAGGGCATCCCATTTCCTCTGTCATCTAATCAATCTGACTTGGGCAACAGGGACATCGGACAATCTAGGGTGATACTGGGTAGAACAAAAAGAAATGGAGATGGATAGATAAAGATTAGAAGGCCATGCTCCAAAATGTTCACAACTGTTCTGGTTGAGTGGTGAGATTATGGGTCATTTTGTGTCCTCCTTCATATATTTTTGTATGTTCCCAAATTTTCTCAAAAGAATATGTAGTTAAAAAGAATAAGTAATACAATATTGAATACAAAGAAATGGCATTGATTGGCTTGGTCGAAGGACACCTATTGTGGCTAACTTCGCAGCATTCATTCCAACCCGACTCCCTGCCCTGAATCAGCCAGAGTCTTCCCATTCCCCGGGCCAGGACCGGGCGGGGACTGGCCAGGGAACCACAAAGACATAAGGGTAATTTAGTGGGTGTGGAGGGTGGGCCTCTAAAAAGTACCCAGAGGTGGGTGGCCTCTCTTCTTCCTCCAGACACTGTCATATTTTCAGATGACACTTTGAGCCTGAGGCTGCAGGGGGCAGGAGACATGTAAACACAGAGAAATAGAACTAGAGCCTGGGTGGGCCCTGCCTGGAGCCCACCCACCTCTAAACTTACCCCACGTGAGATAAATTTCCTCTTTGAGTTGGCTTTTCTGTTATTTGCAGCCAAAAACATCCAAATGTATACAGTTATCCAAACTTCTACATTAGGTGTGTCCAATACAATAAGCAAAACCACTTAAGAGCCTCCGTACTATACTGAAAGAAGGAAGCCATTGGTCTCCTGGGGTACACCTACTTAGTAACATCCATCCCACAGACGTTCAATCTATGTCTCCTTGCAGAATTGTATCTGTACTTTTTACCTTTACCAGGAAGACACATAGAAACACTTCTATCTCAAATGGCAACACAAAGAATTCTTTCAAAATGCCTTATTATGCTGATATCGATGCTTCCAGCTCTATCTTCTTACACGCTACAAGAACAATATAAACCAGGGGGGAGAAATCCTTAAATGACTCACATCTTTGATGTAGTTCATCTCTTCTTTCAGCTGGTTGGTGGACCAGCCGTACACCACCATTTCTTTGTGCTGGTTTTGATCTGATCTTCGTACCACGCCATAAACGACACCCTGAGGAAGTTTCCTGGTAGGGTCTCCCTTGCCTGGGTCAGCGTGCTAAAAGGAGGTAGGAAAAGAGAAAAAGAATAATGACTCTTGAGGCCTCGTGAAAACAGCTGGAATAATGGGCTAGTCACTGTGTGTGATTATGCAGGATGTGCCCAGCACCGAGTGCCTGGTAGTGGGGACAGAGTCGGGCAGAAATCCAGCCTAGTCTCTGCTCGTCAAGTCACACCTGACATAGGCTGCAGCTGCATTTACCTGGGAGGAAAAGCCCGGCTCCTTGATTTCTATAAGGCCCTGTCCACTGACCTACTAGTGCACGGCCCCATCTTCCCACAGGGGGCGCTCTTTCCTAAGTCCCACAAAGGTGCCAGATGGACTTACATTGTCCCTGATAACAAGGGCCAGTGTTTGAACTCTCATGCTCTTAGTAATGCTGTCTTTCCCCTTATACCAGTTCCTGTGTGGCTTCAACCCCACCATTAAACATGTGGCCCGAAATGCATAAGGTGGAGGTTGGCAATCATCTGGCAGCCAAACTGTCCTCTGAGGATAGGGCTCGCCCTGGGGCTGAGTTCTGAGAAGAGGAAGTGGGGTTAGCACACAACTTACTGTGACCACTCATGAAATATTTCTGCAAAGCCAGGCAGAGGCGGTGTGACTTCAGCCCAAAAGAATCCCCCTGCTCCTGCTGGATGACCTTTAATTCCTCCAGGTAAAGCTTTGCTCATTGTTAAATGCAAACACCCTCGAGAAAAGGTAAGATGTCCGTCCAAGTCTTAACAGCCCTCTACAGAATGAAGACTCGGGAAGCAGGCAAACGGGAAATTAAGATTTGTTGAGCACTTACTACAAGCTAGAAATGTTCCTAAGCACATTTAATGTTCACAATGACTCTATGACACAGCAATTGTCCTCTCCACTTAATAGCTGAGAAAACGGAAGTTGGAAGAGGTTAAGGAACTTGCTTGTCACACAGGTAGACTCGAGCCTGGCTCTGTGGTTTTGACAGTAGGTCTGCCTCCCACACTGCAGGTGACATCAGATGCAGGGGCCAGAGCAGGGGCCTCCACGACACAGAGGGGACAGAGGCAAGGAACAAACCAACACCGAGGACTGAGACTTCACAAGCAAACTGGCCTTCTCCCAGCTTTCCCTGGGGCTGACCTTGAACCTCAACAATGCCACAGCACAGAAGCCCCAGTTCCATCATGGTGACCGCTCTCCAGCTAACTTTTCAACCACCTTTGCATCAACTCTTTTCACGCCTTCCCAAAGTATTCGTTGACATACAAAACTGCAGTTTGTATTTTTAAATTATTCATTATGGCAGAACAGTAAGTACTTTATGATCCCATTCATTCAAGGTTTGTAAAATCTAAGGAAAGT
Source organism: Cheirogaleus major (assembly GCA_963574435.1). Classification (NCBI taxonomy): domain Eukaryota; kingdom Metazoa; phylum Chordata; class Mammalia; order Primates; family Cheirogaleidae; genus Cheirogaleus; species Cheirogaleus major. The sequence continues at coordinate 6,144 of CAUYPO010021774.1, read as the reverse complement.
TGAGAAAGATACATGACCCATTATTCATAGTAGAGCTCTCTAAGGAAGGGACGGTGCAGTGGTGCAGAGGGTTCTGGGATTGGGATGACTTTCATTCTTGTCTTTCTACCCTTTTGTATTGCTTTTTGTTTTGTTTTTGTTTTGGGGTTTTTTTTTTTTTTTACAATGTGAGCTTTTTAAAAAGAGAGAAAACAAAATATCCATTGCTTCCCACCCTTCTGCACATACTTGGGAAAAGATGGGGTGCAAGAGGCTGTGACACCTTGTACTTGCTTCTGGTAAATGCTTCCACCCGAGCCCCTCACACCTGGGCTTCACAGTCACTGATGCTACTTTGGAAATTTGTGTGGGAGTTTGGGTAACTGAGCTGTTAATAGTTCTCAGTAGAGTGACAAGCTGGCATTAAGTTATCCCCAATTTACTAGAAATAAAACTAGGAAGAGGAACAATTCCAATGAAACTCCCCACATACCAGGAAACAAAAGCGTGCTCTTTCAGTCACGAACTCCACCCAGTTCCTGAAAAACAAGCTGATGACGACTACATCAGGCTTTGCTGACATGCATTTCTGTGAAGCAAAGACTCTCAGGGGTGGTCTGTCGTGCAGGAAAACTCAGGGTGGCTGGACACAGAGGATCCTGCCTCCTGGCCCCGGCAGGGTTGATGAGGGCCACCACCGAGGGAGGAAAACACAAACAACACAAGGACAAGGGTCTGTGGAACACTGCCTGAGAGGTCCTGGATCTAAAAGCTGTACACGTGGAAAGATATCTAAGATGCATTAAGTGAAAAATAATAAATTTCATATTCCCATTTTTTGGTTTTAAGAATGTTTGTTTATGTGTGTAAAACATCTAAAAAGATAGAATCCAAACTTTTCATCACAATTTCCTCAGTAAAAATGGGATTTCACTTTTTCCTCTACGTTCTTTCGTACCCTTTGAGGTTTTTGAGGGGTTTTTTTTGCAAAAAAAAGATAACTGAAAATGCATTATGTTTGAATTGATCATTTTTATGTGTCAGGATCTAAATAAAAGGACCCCAGGAAGGGCACAGCCCCAGGACTCTGCTCAAGAGCAGGGCCACCGCCATGGCGTGGGCCACTCCAGGAGGAGAGGACTCCTGAGGCAGCCTGGGGAGCTGCCAGGCCACAACAGGGAGAGGAAGGCATGTTTACGGTCAGAGAGAAGAAAAAAATATTTCCCTAGCAATTTTACTATATATTATGTTATTATTTATTTATTATAAATTATATTTTCTTTAATCCTCACAATAACCCTACTGTGTAAATATTATAAGTTCTTCCAAGTGGCAGCCTGCAAGTGCTTTCCAAATGGAAGCTCTTTCCTAGACTACAACACCCCCAAAACAGCTAAGAGTCAGGAGCGGAAATGGAACCCACATTTCCATGTGGCATCTCGGAGTCTCAAGGGGTAGGGAAGCCGAGAGCCTGGCCCTCAGGTCCCAGGGCCATTTGGAAGAGGCAGGCCCGGGATGGGGGGCTTTTCTCCACATCTCGCCCTACCCTCTTCCTTCTGTTCCTCTAGGGGCCAATCGAAAGGCCCCTCCCTCCAGAATGCCATACCTAACCGTTCCGGCCTGGCAGGGCTCCTTGGTGTATTCTCACACTTCTCCACGACACCCACCCCAGCCACAGCCGAGTGACTGCTAGTATCCATACTTATGTCAGGCTGCTTCCCTACTGACTGTGAGTTCCAACAGGTCTACGACCTTCTTCGTCTTCTTTTCCACATAATTACCACCATCTAATAGCGACTGACACACAAGCTTCTCGATACCTATTTGCTGAATGAATAGAGAGCTTCAGAAGTCGGAAGAGGCTCTGGGGAATTACCCAGAGTACTTAAACATGGCCCAGCTAAAGAGAACACCCTCAGTTCCTCTTAGATGGAGGAACAGAGAGCTGATCTTTACCCCAGTCACAACCTGTATACCCAGAAAAGTTGCTAAGGAGCAGAGACTGCTATTGCTTTGACAAAATGTCAGTACGCTTTTGGTCAAAATCTGGAGAACACGGGGGAAAAAAGAAAAGATCTGGTATGCTGGGCAAGGTGTTTGTGACTCAATTTTTCTCCTCTTATATCCCTTAAAACATCTCCCTACAAGATAAATTTTAATTTTTACAGGCATGATAATAGCATTGTGATAATATTAAGAAACAGTCTTTATCTTTTAGAGAAGCATGCTGAAATATTTATGACTTCTATTTATTTCTTTGTACAGGGTGGAGGAAGCAGATGGGGGTGTAGACCAGGAGGGATTGGCCATGGGCTGAAGGCTGTTGGGGCAGGGGGAAGGGTCAGTGGCTCATTAAACTACTCAGTCTCGTTTCGTATATGTTTGAAACCCTCCAAAATTAAGTTTTTTTAAACTTATAATGCTGCTTGGTATTAAAAAAGTAAAATTTTTAAAAATGTATAGCAGACCTATTGAAAACTGCCTGGGCATGAAACAATACGAGGTAAAATCACCTTGAAAACAAAAGCTCTAATAAATGCATGGGATAAAAAGAAAATTATTATAAAAAAAAATCATAAAAAGAAGAAAATTATTACCAAAGAAGAGAAAAGGAAAGGACCAAGTGAAAAGCACTTCCATATTCCCTGAGAAATGCACCAGCATTAGCAACAGGTGTAATCAGTAACACATACAGAGAATCTCTCAATTAAGCTATTCCTTGCGAGTACTTACAGCTCAAAATGTACCTACAGGGTCATACTATGGCTGTTTTCCCTAAAGATACCTTTAGCAGCAACTGCCTTAGGAAGAAAGAGAAACTACAGAAAAGGAACTCAGCCTAAATGCCTAGTGTAACGGATTTACAGGCCCCTGGAGAGCTTAGGTTAACAAGGCCAGTGATATTATTCAATCCTACATCAGAGTATATGATCCTACAATGCAACAAGCTCCACAAAGTAAGGGGCTGTATCTGCCATATTCCCTGCCATATCCCGGGTACTCAGCATAAATAGATGCTCCATAAATATATTTTGAAGGAAAAAAGAAAGACAGGATATTTGCAGTATTTGGTCATCCTAGACACTGAGGATCAACCTGTGCAAAGGAAGAAAATCCTCTGGTCAACGGGGCTGTCAGGGAATAAATGGCAGCAGACACACAGCTCAACATAAATCAGAACTGACAGTGGGAGACTGCTGCAGCCAACCCCGGCCCCAGAGGCTAGGACGGGCAGCTGGTCACACGTCCGGGCTGCCAACGTGACTTAAAAGGACGATAACATGACTTGAATGCCTTGCAAAATAGAAGCCAAGTTATTTCCAAAACTTCCTGCTCTGCACCTCTTCTCTCCAGCCAGAGGGCAGCAGCCAGCCAGGGGACAGTGTGACAGAGGCATCACCCTGTGCACCCTGTCCCTCCTGCAGGCAGAGGCTGCACCATCAGGAATGTGCTCTGGCCTGCTTGACCTGCGTGTCCATCTGAGCAAATTACTCGTCCCAGGTCATTATTTACACTTGACACTGTTTAGCTTTCTTGAGACAAAAATGAATCTCTCCCCACAGCCTGGGAGAGAAATAGGGAGGAGACGGGCAGCTCCCTATTGTCCGAGAAATCAAAACCTTTGGCTTATTGAAAATACTTGGCCAGGCACAGTGGCTTGAGCCTACAGCCCCAGCTACTCTGGAGGCTGAGGCAGGAGGATCGCTGGGGCCCAGGAGCTCAAGGCTGCAGCTGAACTACAACAGCATCTGTGAATAGCCACTGCTCTCCAGCCTGGGTGACACAGCAAGACCTCGTCTCTTTAAAAAAAAAATTTTTTTTAATTTGTTATTTCTGATTATCTCACAGAGTGAATAGTGCCTACTTCCTAAATAAACTCATGCTGAGAAAAAAGATCACTCAGAATACTTCAGAAGGAAAAGAAAAGCTTTCAGTCAAGTAGAAGTCCCAAAAAGAGTGACGGTTGTAATGACAGCATCCTGACCAGAGGTAACTTCAACACACGACTTTACGGCTTGCAGGCAGACGACAGTTGCATGGGTCTAACACTCCAGTGAAAAAGGGGAGAGTACATGGGAGGCGAAAAAAAAATCAGGAACTGCTTTTCTAGAACGCGGGGTACTGTGCACGCCTTAGGTAACCTTGACTGATAAAATGTAAATATTCTAAAGATACTTTCCCTGATAAGAAAGAGCATGCAAGTTGACGTTCCCATGGCAACATGGCCAGGCCAGCCCGAGTTGGAATTGCAAATCCACCATCTACTGGCCGTGTGGTTTGTGCAAAGTTATTTACCCTACGTCACTGAGCGGCAGGGTCCTGAACAGTAAAATGGGGATATTACCACCAATTTCAGGGCGCAGTCTAAGGAACACAAAAACACCTAGTGTGCTGATGGCAGACTAGGAGATGCTGTAGTTTCTAGTATCGGTGTTGTAGTTTCTTTATACTTCTGAGTATCTGGGTTTCAACCAAACGCTACCTGTCCATCTGGGTGACTCTGTGTGTCTGTCCACCCCTCATTTCTTATGTCTTTTTGCTGTTCTCATTACAGCCATCAAATTGGCTGACAGTGAAACGCTCATCCCCAAACTGACCTTGGTTTCTGTTCTTGGGGAGAGAATCACAAAGTCTCAAAAGGTTAGAAAAATCGAAGAGTTGTACAGCCCCGTGGGTTTGTACACAATAGCCCTCAGGGTCTGACGAGGCTGGAGGGTGGAGGGGTGGGGGCTGCTGGAGGCAGCCAACGTAGTCCTGACCTTAACTTTGAACCACAGCCACTGCACTTTGATGATGTCCCAATGGCACTTCCACATACCGCAGTTTGACTAGAGTTCCACGGCTAGAGAAACGTTGGGGAAAACATTGGCTCTAGGCTAACATTTCCATTTGCTAGAAGAGGAAACTGAGGCTCCCAGAGATGACTGTCCTGACTCCTACAGTGGCTGGTGAGGGAGCTGGGACCAGACCCCCAGGCCTCTCCTCGACCTCCCAGGGCTGTTATCTCTGCGAGGCACGCAGCGTCCCCGCATGCTGTCACAGAGGGCAGCGGCTCCCGGCTGAAGCTCTGAATCATGGCAGCACGTTCCCTCACCTGGCAACAGCCGTGATGTTGTATAAACAGTCGCACCAAGGACGTGAACTTAGCAGGCTTACTCATCAGGGCTTTTAAAGGAAAGGGGACTATAAAACCTACTGGCATGGGTTTCCTCCTTTTCAACATTTTATTGGACTATGAAAGTCCCCGACTCTACATCCATACTCATATATCTGTTCTTTCTCACTCCAGGTTCCAGAGGGCAATAGCTTCTTTAAAAAAAAAAAAAAAAACTGGTCACTAAAGGGCACCTCCAAAGCTGGGGTGCTAATTGCTATTTAAAATATTATCTGCTTCAAGCTATTTTTTGATTTGCGAAGGACTTCACCATCACTAAAACTCAAAAACAGCTCAAATCAGATTCCCTAAAATTCAACTAGGCAGTGACCCCCCTCATTCATCATGATAAATCTGTAATAGCTGGTGTGGGCTCTGTCTCCTGTTCTTGTGTGTGTGTATGTGTGTGGGTGGGTACGCCTGAATATGCACATAACAATACATTGCATATTTATTTGCATAGGAATATGGATACACATTCACAAAGTTCTTTGAAAACGACAAATATTTAATTCAAAATTCAAATTTATCTACTACTAATTTTAATTCTAATGTGCAACAATTTTATAAACATCATATTCCACATTTATCAATTTCTCAACATGTAAATTGTGCCTATAAACTAATCAGCATTCCCTCTCTCATATTATTGATTTTTAATATACAAATAAAAGCCATAGATAATTCATCCAAGTTGCTAATACAATTCAAGGTGACTATCTCCCTCAGAGAAACTTATTATGGGTTGCATTGTGTCCCCCCCCCAAAATAACCCTCAGTACCCTAGAATTTGACCTTATTTGGAGATAAGGTCAAATTAAAATGAGGCCATTACAGTGGACCCTAATCTAGTCTTATTAGTATCCGTGTGAAGGAGGAAAATGTGGACACAGAGACAGGCAGAGGGGAATGCCATGTGAAGACTAGAGTTATGCGGCCACAAGCCAGGAATTGCCAAGAGCTACCAGCAGCTGGAAGAGGCAAAGGACTCTCCTGCAGAGCCTTTGGGG
>CAUYPO010021773.1:0-22030 GCA_963574435.1 Cheirogaleus major | reverse complement strand
AGAAGTTACCCTGTAAGATCAAGAAAAGGGAGGGTTCCCAGTTCTAGGAACTCTCCACCCCTTTCCCAGAAAATCCAAAAATATTCTACCCCCAGTTTAGCATAGCATTAAGGTTTAATATAAAAGAACAGACCCTAACCCTAGGGAGACACCATTCCTTCTTAGATCAGTCCACTCTTTTGCCCTTTTAAAAGAATGTACTTTCAATAAACCTCTCTGATTTTGATCATATCTCATGTCTGAACTCTTTTCTCTCACTCATGCCCCTGAGCTTGAATTCCTTCCTGCTCAGAGGGCAAGACCCCTCTTTGCCTGTGCACTGGTGGTCTATGCCAGTATCAAATCTACCTTGAGTACAGTATAAAGTTCTGGAATGAGAGAGATTTGTCTTCTAATTCTTTTCTACTATTTATGAACTGTATGAATTTGATTAAGTTATGGAAACTCTCAAAGCCTCAGTTTCCTTATCTGTAAAGTGTAAGTAGTATTATCTACTTGATAGAACTGTGAGAATTTAAATACACTATTGCATGAAAGTACTTAGCATAGAGGCTGATATAATAAGTTCTTAACAAATGATCATGGTTATTATTATTAATCTTATCTTCATTAACCTCTACCTCTACCCCGAGGAGAGAACATAGAGAAAATACCCCTAACAATGGAGAATAGTGAACTCACTCTCAGTTTTCTAGACTTCTAGAAGTAGTCAAATCACTAACGAATAATAGGTATGTGCATCAGGGGTTTTGGTTGCAAGTGACAGAAACCCAATTTAATCTACCTAAAGCAACGAAAGGAATTTATTGAAAGAGATATGAGTAGCTTATGAAACTGAAGAAGGTACTGTAGAAATCATTCACATCAAAAAATAAAACTGGGGTCTTGAAAATCTTCAGGTACATCTCTGCCTATCTATCATCTTTTCTTGTTAGCCTCATCAACCCCCCATGGATACTGAGGGAGAACTGTATATTCCATTGAGTTTGATTTCCTTTCTGTACGTAACCTTGGGTTTTTCTGAAATCTCTTTAAGTCACAAGGACAAATCTCCATTTGATTCTGCTTAACTTTTATTCTGACTTTGTCATGACTAACTATGATTTGGTAACTTTTCCAGTCTTTGCAAACTTTGAATTTTGATTAATTGTATGCCTCTTTTTAAAAAAATTTTATTTCAGATTATTAAGGGGGTACAAATGCTTCAGTTACATATTTATTTAAAATCTCCTTTAGGAGATTTTAAAATCATTTTGATTCTGTTGTCAGTGTCATGGCCCTGAGAGCTCTGGTTTGCTAGGGATGGGCTTTCATTCTTGTTAACTATTAAGAGTACCTTTGATGGAAAATTTGAGAAGCACTGGGGAACTGGTTTGTTTGTTTTAATAGTGTCTGACACATAGTAAAGGTGGAGCTAGTTTACCCAGAGCTCTGAAGTCTATAGGAGAAAATCATCATACTTAGAATTAGGTTCTTTTCTTCCCTGGTCTTACAAACTTCAAAAAGCCCTATTCCTTTTGCTAAGGTGATTTTGAAAATAGAAAAAGAAAATCTAATCAGTTACCTTATTCTTTTGTTTTGAATATTCAAGCCTAAACAACTTGGATGACTTTCATTTTGTTTTACTCAAATCAATTTCTCTCTCCCCTTTCCTTTCTTATCTATTGCTTTTCTTACAACATTTCCTTGTTCCTTAATTCCCTTTAAATTTAGAATCTAAGAGCTAGATGGGATCTAAGAGATTTCCTTGCAAACGAAGTACGTGAAGTCCAGAGAGGGAAAGTGACAAACTGCAGATCACATAACTCAACGCTGTGACAGAGGCAGAACTGGAATCCAGTTTATGACTCTCATGGCAGTGCTCTTTCTATGACCCCTGACCTCCACAGACACTATTTTAAAAACGATTTGACTCATGCTAAATTTTACTTATCTGCTCTTCGATGTCAGCCTTGAATTTACCTTGAATGGGTTATGTTACTATGCCAAGAGACAGTACTATATTGAGATTCAGCTACCTTTCAGAATGCATTTGTTCATCTTTCCTTGTTTATGTGACTTTAGTAACTTCCATGGTATCTATAAGATTTTTAGGCCATTTTGAATTCAATTTTTAATTTCTAAAGTGTCAGCAAACTTCCTTATTTTGATGACACCTGCAGAAATGTGTAGAGTCTTCTTTCCTGATCTAAATTCTAAAATTTGTACACAGTTTGCCAATCTGGCAAAGCTTCACCAACCAGTTTCACTTAAACATCTTTGGAATTAATTTATTTTAAAATTTGAGGGCTTACACATGCAAAATATTGATTTTATTCCATGTCCATGAATAGTATATTTTTGTGCTCACTTGCAACTTGAAGGCTCTGAGAATTTTCCCCAGTTTTGCTAATCAGTCCCAAATCCTTCAACCCAAGGCTCTTCCCAGAGAAATATTCTCCTCTTTGGTGAATAAGTAATTTTGGATTTTTTTTTTTTCATTTCTGCATCTATCTTGGTGACCTTGGTTGTCCCTTTTCATTTCCTGCCACTCTTGTCCTTCAAATCTTGATTTTGTTCAGTTCCTACTGCCCCTGATATATTGGATACCCTCAGTAATATTCTGGGGTTCATGCAGCTCCCCAGCACCAGGTGGCATTGGTAAAGTTATCTATGGATTTTTTTTAAAGCTATCTTGTTAGTCTTGTTTGGATTTTGAGAAGCGTTTTGGGGATATGAAATAATAAACTAAATCCAAAACAACAGTACCAGAAATTCCAATCTAGAATTATAATAATATAATCAGCATTGTTATCAAAAGCATCATGTAGATTCTATTCTGGAAAGATAAGTAAATAAAGCAAGCTTTTAATTTTAATTAATTTAAAATTATTTATCTGTTCATAGTAAAACTATATATTTCCACAACAGTTTTAAATCTGCCTATTTATCTGCATATACATATAATTTTACATTTGGGAACATGTGCTTGGTAGGGCATTTATCTGGGAGTGCATATATACAAATGTGTACCCTTGATTAGTAACCAAAAATTCATACATTAAGTCTATAATTATATTGTCCCCCTTGTCCCCTGCCCTGTTATACTCAATAAAAAGTAGTTCCATGTTCAACTTCTACTGCATTCTGTACTTTTCATTTTTGACACTTACCACAAATTGTAATTATATAATAATTTTTGAGCCGTGTTATTTTCCTAGGGCTGCTAGAACAGTTACCGCAACCTTGGTGGCTTAAAACGAGACATTCGTTCTCTCACAATTCCGGAGGCCATAAGTCTGAAATCAGTAAGTCGGCAGGGCCAAACTCCTGTCTGCAGACTTTGTGGGAGAATCTGTTCTTTGCTCTTCTAGTTTCTGGGAGCTATAGGCATTCCTATTCTGTGGCTTGTGGCTGCGTCACTCCAGTCTCTGCTTCCATCTTAACGCCACTTTCTCCTATGTGTGTCTGTCTAGTTCCTGTGCCTTTCTCATAACAATGCATGTGATTGCATTTGGAGTCAACCTAGATAATTCAGGATAAGCCCCTCTTCTCAAGAGCCTTAAATTAATCACATCTTTTGCCATACGAGGCAATATTCATAGCTTCCAGAGACTAGGACATGGACATATTTTGGGGACCACCATTTAGCCCAATACATGTGCCATTCTCTCTTACCAAATGTCTGGTTCCTGTACTAGTTTCTAAGCTCAATGAAGTCAAGATCATGTAGTTTTCTCTCCTGAAGTAGCTCTAGTTCCCAGAACAGCACCCAATTCGTAGTAGTTAATAGTCATGCATAAATAAATCCATGAATTGTGTGTAATTGAATCTCTATGTTTAGAGTTAGTCTGAGGCCTTAGCCTCAAATGATTTGCTCTACTTATAAATAAATGGGGAAATCATGTTCTAAAATCTAAAGGGTCAAACCAACATTTGTATAAGATGTGGTATGATGAATGAGGTAGTTCTTTTTGAACTGCTTTAAGGGTTTTCTGGAATCCTACAAGCATTTTTTTCATTTTACCATACTTGAGAGCTCCCATGTATTACCTTCTTACACGACCTGTGGCAACTGTTTGAGTGCCTGTTGTCATCCATTCTTCTCTATGGGTTGTATTAAGACAAGCATTACTTCAGGGCTGATAGATTGACTATCTCAGGGGCCATCTCATTCTACTACTTGTGTTCAGCATTTCTTTAAAAAATTAATGTATATGCTGCCTACTTCCAATGAAATTTTGAAATAATTACCACACTTAATCCAAACACACAAGACGATAAAAATATTTTTTAAAATACTAAAAATCAAGTAAAAGAGGAAAGTTATATATGTATTAGTATTCACAATAAGGTAATTATTGTAATCATGTTCTAAGTTAAGCAGTGATATAATTGATGATTGAAATTGAAAGAAACATTATTTAATTAGCAAATTAAGGAAAAAAGAAAAACATAAATTTACTAGAGGATGAAAAGTTTTTCCTGACTCTGGGTTCTAGAAGAAGGAATTTAGAATATATATATATATATATATATATAACTGATATAATTTAACTGATATAATTACACTGACAAAGTGTAATTGACTACTAATAAAATATAATGACTCTCCCCCTGCCCCCATGTTCTTACTGAAGCGACTCTCAACTGCAAATTTCTCTGTGGCTTTGTGGTACTGTATGGGAGTCTTAGGGAGGGTAAATGGTGGATAGTTGTAAGGTTCATTAAGACTTTTTCCCAAATCCTTCTTTCTTCTACATAACATGCACTTAAATAATGAGAGTGAGTTTTTAAATTTCTATAATCAAGATTGAGGATTTCTTCAAAAAGTTCAGGAATTGATGTGCTCACTCCACCACTGATAGAAATCACTATCACAGTTCCATAGCACTTGGCACATAGCTGACATATATTAATACTGAATGAAGAAATAACTGAATGAAATTAGGGCATTTAGAGCTAGAATGCAGCTCTACTTTCCTCCCATTTTACTTCATTTGAGGGGATCAGGCAGTAGGCACAATTCTCCAATGCTCCCCTCTCTGCTCACAAGCTGCTTTCTACTATATACAGCTTTCCCTTTTTCCTTTGAGTGTCAATGGTGATGTTTCTCTCCTTTCCTAAAACCAATCCCTCCACTTGCTATGGATCACGTCCTTTCGGTCTCATGAGGAACATGGTTCTACCCACCATCCATTCACCTTCTTGTAATTTCCGCTGCTCTCTTAATTACCACTTTTTTTTCTGTGTATAAACATGCTCAAGTATATTTCATTTTGACAAATGCAGCTTTTAAAAAAATCTCCTAAATGTATAGCCCCTTCACAATTAAACTTCTTATAGGTAATCTTATTCTCTTGTTTTATTCACTCACTCATTCACTTACTACTTCATTCATTTGTTCAACAAATATCGATCGACTCTTAACTATTAGGATACAGCAATGACTAAGACACTGATCTTACCCCCAAAGAGATTACAGGGTCATAGGCTAGATGTTCAAGCAAACAGGTACTTATAATACAAGGTAACACATGTTTTGATAGGTGTAAAGGAAAATGTTACAGGTTCTTTGCTATTTCTTCATTAAGTAGTAGAGCCTAATTCTTTTCTCCTTGGATATAGGCTGGCTTTGGTGACTTGTTTGACCAATAGAATGAAGTGGAAGAGAGGTGCCAGGATTTCCAAGCCTGGGTTATAAGACACCTTGCAGCTTCTGGCTGGATTTCTTGGAATTCTGGCTCATGAGGTGTTTCCCCTCAGATGTCAGCCATACCACCTTATGAGAAATCCAAGTCAACTGAAAAAACCATAACTAGGTACTCTGGTTGACAGCTCTAGTTGAGTGGGCAGCTGACGATAAGCATCAACTTCTAACCAAGTATTTAATAATTGCATAATTTTGAACCTTTATCCCAATCAAGCCTTCAGATGACTCCAGCCCTGGCTGCTATCTGACTGTAACAGCATGACAAAGCCCAAGAAAATTCTGCCTAGTTGAACCCAGTCAACCCATGAAATCATAATAGATAATAATACGTTGTTTTTAGCCACTAAGGTTTATAGTGGTTTATTATTCAGAAATCGATAACTAGAATAGTTTGCCCATGTGGGGCAAACATCTCCCAGGTCTAGGTAGGAGAATTAAGGCTGGCTTCCTAGGCAATGTCCTCTGATGCCACTTTGGGCCCTTGAGACTCCAAATTGCAAAAAATGTGATCCATATTTGCCATAAGCTTTTATACTAACACCGCAGTCAAAAGCTCAAGGGTCTGTAAAGAATGATGGGAGCAATGATAACACGGGCCTGTTGCACCAGTTGCAATGTCTCCCCAGTTGGCATCTCTTGGATCATCATATGCAGAATGTTAATTAATAAGTTTGCTTTGAAAAAATTGTTCCATGTTCAAATAAATTTAGGAAACTATTTTAACCAACATAAAATAAAGTTTGTTTACTACAGGACTTCTCAGAACCTTTATTATGTTGAGGTTCTTTATAAATCTCTAAGAAGTGGAGATTAACCAATAAACTCTTTTTTGTCTTCATATATTAACTATCCTGTGGTATGTCAGTGTGGGAAATATACTGAACTAAGTGTTTCCAGATTTGAGTATAACTTGAGAGAAAGTAAGACAATTATGAGAGACCATAGCTCTGTCGATCCTTCTTCTTAGAGAGGCAATGTGGCACAGTAAGAAGTATGCAGATTCTGGGAATTAGCAGACACAGAGGCTAATCTTGCTCTTCCATTTTAACTACTTGTTTGACATTGAGTTCTTTCCCTTTTCTGGGTCACAGATTTTTTTTTTTTTATTAAAAAAGGGAAGGATTTTACTTGGGTTATAGATTTTAAAGTACAGATTTTGTAGAGCCCCTAGTCCCATGAATCCCCTGAAATTATACATACATAGATTTTCTGGGAAGAGGGTCCATGGCTTCTCAAAGGGGTCTCTGACCAAAAATATGACAAAAATTGCTAGACTAGATTATTTTTAAGCCTAGCCAAGGTGAATTTTATTTCAGTACTATTTCGAAAAAAAGAAAAGTACTCATTTGATCTTCATCCTTTTGGTTGATTTTTTTAAACCACATACTTGCGCTAGTTTAAATGTATGGTTCAGTTGAAAGAAAATATTTTGCTACTTTTAAAAAAGATTTTTAAAAATCTAAGATTCATTTTCTTCTTCATACTACAAAATGTATTAGACAAAGCTCAAACAATTATCGAAATGGGTGCAGAATTGATCTTGAATTCTCCAATATGAGTTGAGATTGCATTAAAAATACTTAGAAAGGATTCTAATCTTGAGTAAAACTGATTTCATTTTAAGCCTTGTTTGAGAAGAGTACTGAGTTGAGTGAGTGAAGAACCTCCCCAATTCAAAAAACAATCACAGTGTGGCTGGAAAGCAAAGGATTGAAGCCAGTATGTAAATATGTAATATCTAGTTTAAACTGTTTCAACATTTGTTTTAATTATCTACAAGACAAGAATGATTTATTCTTTCAGAGCTCAAGTTGGGTTGTTTGTCCTGATTAAATTAATTACATGGATAGATGTTTGATCTCTACATCTGATCTCTACCTTACTCTTCTGTGGCAATGACTCAGACACATGTATTTTTCCAAATGCTTCTGCTAAACATTTACTAATAAGCTATATTATTAATAATTGGGTGAGGAGATATTTCTTTTTTAAAATTTAATTTCTTCATTTCTCAGGCTGCAACCAGATGAATTCTTTTTGGAGGCTTCTGCTTGCTATCTCTCTGGTATCAAATTGAAAAGCCAGCTAACAGGGTCTGGGTATCCATGTACTAGACAGGATTATGGGTTGGTGTGTATTCCTGGCACGGCTGCTTGTCATTTCTTGCTTCAGGTCCTCTATTCCTTTCTTGAGCTCCACATCCCACTAAGCCAGTAGCAGTTGCTGATATCACCTTCAGGCAAAGTATAGAGGGTCTTACTTTGTATCCACCCTCGCAAAGGACCCGTGGAAGCCACTGAGATGATGGTCATCTGGTTCAGGTCTCCTAGATGGCTGATGTGGTTCAGTGAGCATGGATCTAAGTTTCATCCCAAAAGGTAAAATTCCACACCCCAGGGCCTTCTTCCATTTAATTATCTTATTTTAGGAGCCTGAGACATTCCAGTGGTTCTCAGAAGGGAAGTGCATCATCATCAGTTCTTGCCTGTTGTGCTAGTGCAAGTTTTGTCTTTCCAGAGGCACATGGCTCCAACTTAGGAGCCTGACAGGGAGAATTGGCCTCGTGAAGAGCTTATTTTATCCTCACAAACTAGACGTGGTGGTTCTTCACTGGTGTTGGCAGTTCACATGATGGGTTTTATCATGGGACAGCTTCTTCATGATGGTTATTTTATTATCCTGCGGGAATGAGACAATCGTGTTTAGACATGAAGGAGCAGGTGGTGATGTTCTGGGCCTCTCAAATGCTGAGACCTGGGAGGATGCTTTGAAGAGTCAGCTGCTCACCCATGTTAATGGCAAAGGGGGTTTGTTCCCCAAAAGAGCACAGAATTGGATTATTCCTTGAACTACTACTTAAAGTTCACTTTGACGAAGCCTGCGCCAATCATCCTATTTAGATTCAGACCCATGGACACTCCCGGTCCTCCTTTGCCTGCTCTACTTTACCTTTTCCACAGCTCTTACCCTTTCCATATAATAAAACAATTAAGTTATGTTTGATTTTCACTCTTTGTCTCTCCATTAGGATGTAAGCTGCACACTGGCAGAGATCTTTGTTCATTTGGTTCATAAAAACTAACTTGATTCATATGAAATAAAATTTCCATTTTGGAGATTAATACAGTGCAATGTCCCTAGAATATTAAACAATGCCGGGCACATAGTAGGCCCTCAATAAATATTTATCGAATGAATGATAGAGAAGCAGCACTGATTCTGTATGTCAGTGGGAGAGCAAGAAAAATTGTGTGGGAAATATTTTCATTTATGGTTGAAATTTTTCTTTTAAGCTCTCAGCAGTCTCTTCCAGAAAAAAGAAAGGCTCAAATATTCATTCAACAGCAAATATTTTATTTGTATGCTGATGTGTATAAAGGGATATGGGAGGATTGACAACAGCTACCTGCACTTCTGCCAAAAGCTCATTTCAGACATCCCACTCTGACCCTGGAACTCCCACACTAGAGAACAGGAAGACTCCACTCCAGCCACTCTGTGCCTTTTTCTTGTCCATTCACT
Organism: Cheirogaleus major; assembly: GCA_963574435.1. Lineage (NCBI taxonomy): Eukaryota > Metazoa > Chordata > Mammalia > Primates > Cheirogaleidae > Cheirogaleus > Cheirogaleus major. The sequence continues at coordinate 12,816 of CAUYPO010021773.1, read as the reverse complement.
CTTATATGCCCTCATTCCACCCTGGCTTTCCATGGCTTATCCTTACAGTCCCTCCTTTGTAAACACCCTCGCTCCTTTGCCCATCTCTCCAACCATCACACCTTCCCGGCACGCCCTCTGCACTGCCTAAGGACAGTTCTCCCCTTTCACCTGAGAAACAGAATTGGTGTCTATTTTTTTCAGATAAAGAAAGCTTGGAATGAAGAGATTTGTTCAAGTCAAACACAGCTATTCATGGTAGTAATTTTAATAATAACAACCAACATTTATTAAACAAATGCTTTGTGTCAGGCATTGACACAAACATGATCTCATTTAATTTTCATAACAACCCTCTCCCCATGTAAATTAATATGTTGAGGTTCAGGGAGGTTGAATAAGTCACCCAAGTTCACCCTGAGGGTCAGTAGCCTACATTTAATCATCCAACAACTGTTTATTGAGCCTATAATCTTGGCAAGCAGAGATGTACTGGGGACTAAGTCTACCATGGTGAACAGAACAGACACAGTCCTTGCCCTAATGACATAATAATGGCCAGTATTTATTAAGTTCTTACTAGGTCCTAGACATTGTTTTATTTTGCTTTCACTACAACTCTGTGATATAGACAGGATTATTATAATATGCAATTTTCAGATGTGAAATACAGTCTTAAAGAAGGATCTTCTGAAGGCCCTGCTGCTGGTAGATAAGCTGGCTAGGCTGCTGTATGAACCCATGAAATCTGACTTCAAAGTTCATTCTTATCATTGTGCTATGCATCTTCCTGGAGATTAAAGCCTACTGGGCCAAAAGGACATTAACAGTAAACCGTCAATAAACACACGAGACTTTCAGGCTATCTTCCAGGCCCGTCAGAAAGAGAATCTAGGGCCAGAGGACCTCTTATTGCTCTTCACATAACACCACCTTCTCCCTGCCTGCCAGTTCTATGGGGTTATGGAACTGTGTGGGTTGATGTTTGCCAGGTTGTTCATGCCTCCAATTTTCATGATGTCGAGTAAACCCAACTTTTATATAATGATTTTTATTGAATGTTAAAAAGCCTGTCGAGTAAAAGAGAAAGAAAGTGCTTATAAACATTCCAAACATTTGTTTTGTGTTGGCTGGAGTTGGAATCTAAATGAAAGCTGCAAGTGTGACTAATAATTATAATCTAATTTAGTGCACTGGATTGGAAAGGAGTAATTACTACATAGGACTTTTTAGAGTAAATGATTTATGGTTGACCTACAGTACAGTATTAATTTGGAAAAGAGAAGAATTTTAATGCAAATTAATTAAGTTTGGAGCCCTTTCTGATTAGGTTGATAGAACAGTGGAAAATTCCAAGGCTTTATGTTATTTGGCTGAATTTGGACTTGGGATATGGAATAAACATTCTGCTGGAGTCTGCAGAACTTGAGTCTAAAGACATGGGCCCAGAGCCTTTGTGACCTGGTAGAGGAAGAGCCCTGAAAGAGGAACTGGTATTCTTTCCCATGAGGAAAATGCATCCTAATAGAGTGTTTACCTGCTCTAAGATTATTTTACTCTTTCCAATTTGATGGTCTCTGGGGTTAATCATAACCACCATCATGATTTACTGAGTGCTTATAGTGAGCCAGATGTTATGTCCAGGGATGCCCAACTTCTTCAAGACTGACATTTTGTTGTAGGAGGCTGTTCTATGCATGTATGTTGTTGAGCTGCATCCTTTGCTTTCTATTCACTAGGTGCCAGTAGCATTTCCCAGTTACAACAACCGAAAATGCCTCCAGACACTGCTGAGCATCCCCTGTGGAGGGAGGGCCAAATTGCCTATGGTGAGAACCACTGTGTTAGATTTTTTATGTGTGTTATCCAGTTCATTCTTACAACACTGTTAGGCAGGTGTATTAGCGCCCATTTCACAGATGAAAAAAAACACTGAGGCTTAGAGAGGTTACGCTTGATCAGAGTCACAGAGTTAATATGTGTTGAAACCAGGATTCAATCACAGATCTGTATCAATCCCAAACCTATGTTTTTAGATGAGTGATGTTTTTTAGATTAAGTCCTCTTTGATAAATAAACAAAAATCAGGTAGTTGAGTGATTTGCTCAAAATCGTACAACTAGCTTGTAGCAGAGGTTGGGCTACTGCCTAGGCACACTTAGACCAGCTGGTTACAAGAGGTAAGTGATTCAGCTGATAGGTGAAAAATACAATCACAGTGACCTTGGCTATGTCATGCTGGTCTTAAGTTTTTAATTTTCTCTTTTTCAAATGTTACTCTTTTATTTGTATAATTTAGATTTGAGTGTAAAGGGGTCTTTCGAATATGTGCCCATTAACTCTAAAACACATACTGAGATTTGAAAATCTGTTTCTTAACATTGGAAAGAAACAGCCCCCAGGGTGGTTGCTGCTTTACAATTATGCATAAAAGCATTCCCACCCACACAAATGTTTTGCCAGCCCATCTGACCAGCAGTGAGTAGAGAAGAAGCCAAATAATCCAGTGAATATTCTGTTCTATTACTGGCATACTCTGGTACTGCTGGTGGGCCAGTGGGTAAGGGGGTAGATAGCTGCAAGGGTATAATAAAACAGCAACAGACAGCTTTAGATGAGAACTTTGCAATGGCCGTTCCTGCAGCAGTATTATTCATTTCCATGTGTAACACAGTGGGACTCAATCTGAAATTTCTGCCCAGTGGGTGTCTAACCACGGAAATCAATGTTTTCTCTGCAGTAGAAAGGCAAGTGCTTTCAGAATCTGTTAGGCTGAAGAAATCTAATAGAGAAATCTGCATAATTCGCTCTTTGACTAATCTTGCTTTTGCCTTAGGGTAAGGGGCGATTTAAGATGCAAAAGTAGTTCCAGATATTTGAACTATAAGGAAAAAAAGTTCAGGCTTTAGTGGACTTTTCAGAACTAGGGCAAGAAGCTTATTCTCCAAATAAAATGTCTCTGGAAAGTGTTCAGCCTTTTGGAATATAGTGATTTTCTGGTGGCAAATAGGTTTCTTCAAATAATACTCTGAGCTGCTTCTGAGTTCCAGTGGTTGTGTGTTCACAGATTATCTGAGGCTAGGGGTCTTGACCACAGATGTGGTCAGTGGGCAGGCCTGGGCTAGAGGGAGAAGTCAGCAGGACAGAGTAAGGACTAGCATCAGACCGCAAACACTTACCTGGTGCTGACAGAAGACACAAACAAGGAATCATTTCAAAATTCAAAAATACAATATCATATATTTTTTAGACTTTCAGGTTGACTGGGCTAGAAGGAAATGCCACGGACATAGTGTTAGAGTTCAAAAGTCCACCTGTGGAGTCAGATCACCTGGATTACAATCCTAGTTCTCCCACTAACTGGCTGTGTGACCTGAGATGGGTTGTTGGATTTCTCTATGTTTTGCTGTCCTTGTCATAGGATGAGTTTATAATAAGAACACATTCATAAAGGTGTTTACAAAGCTTAACTGAGACAATACCAATAAGGATTTAGATCTGGGCATAACACATAGCACTTATTGAATGCTGGCCATTGCAATCCAGTCCGCCTCCCTCACTAACGGGGTAACTAAGCCTCAGAAAAAGTAGTGGTGGAGCTGGAACCTATGTCTTCTCCATCCCTAGAATTGAAAGATTTTTGTATGAATTACTATAGCCCCTCCTCATGAGACATCAACAGGGGAGGGAAATAAAATGACAGGACTCTAGATACCGAGTGAGTCTGGCACAGGTGGGACCAGCTTTCAGAGTTCCTGAAAAATAGTACAAACCCTTTCTCATCTGAAGAACCTGCTTCTTTAACACAATGACATTTGGGCACGTGAGCCATTGCAGTTGAACAAGGGAAAAGTAAACATTGATAAACATCTAATTTTTTTTTCCATTCAGGATGTTATTGTGTACACATATATCTGGTTTACCCTTTAGAATAAAGCAGAAGATTCTATATGTCTACAGGGGGCTATTTCTATCAAATTGTTGAGATTATTACATCTTGAGGAAAGGTAAAATGAGATCCCTAACTGCATGTTTAGGTTTAGATGTTGAGTGTGTTTTGGTTGATAATATTCCTCTTTGAGTACATTAGAGAAAATGCATATTTTAACAGGTCAGCATGTTATGGTCATAAATGCTTTAAGTTTCACCATTAAATAAACTTGGTCTTTCTAAGTAAAATAAAGCAGTTAAGCTAATCACCACTGGACCCTATTTGAACAGTCATTGAGTAATTAAGACAGTGGGGAGTAAACCTCTGTTTCTCACACAGCATTGGTGGGGAGGGACGTGGGATATAGACCTGCTCTGATGGAAAATCCAGCAGGGCAGAGAGTGTGGAACCAGCCATGAATGGCGATGGGCCTCAGAGGTCAAACAAATCCATCTTCTGATCTCCTGAGACCCAATCCATTGCTCCATCTTTCCTCCAACCAAGTGCTTTGCCAGGCAGGGCTCAACACAGCCTCATCACAATTTAAGGGGATCATACTACGTCTATCACCAGCCATCTTCATTTCTTGAAATAGAGTGCCTGACGCATTGGCATTTCCTGTCCTGAGACTAGGGTAGAAGAATGGAAGAGATAGACGATTGATATTGCTCTTTTCTCTGTCCACTTTCCTTTTTCAAAGTGCTTAATTTGATTAGACCATGCTGAGATAAAGAGGATTAAACTAGACCAGGATCAATTCCCTACTAACTTAGAGGGCATTTGTGACAAAGTTATTGCACATCCAGGGTAAAGATAAACCCTTCTGAAGGTTAAGGAAGAAGCAATCACCTTTACCTTATCTGGTCCCAGGATTAGGGTCAGAGGTTATTAAAGATCAGGAGTATTTATGGATGAGGTGACACTTTAACTCCAGGAGATTAGGATTTGGAAATATAATGTCATTTTTTTCTGACAGTCAGGACAGCTCTTGAGGACTCTGAACATCACTGATATGACTGTCTTGTGCTTTGATAAAAAGAAGGATGGTTTATTTATGCTTTTAACCTTCCTCATTTCATCCTTCCGACTTTAGGTTAATGACTTTCCTTCTTCAGCATTGTGGATGAATTAGGTTGTGTCAACAGGGAAAACACATGATCTGCAAATTCATCATTTTTTGATGCTGTGAATATCAAAAAAATTATTGACTTTCAGGAAAATGAAAGGAAAGAATATAATTTACATTATATAAACTCTTTAAATTGAGTATGTATATTTCTGAGTTGATCTTAACATCAGGAAAGCAATTTGAAGGTTTTTAAGAACTTAAAGACAGTTTATACAATTCAAATTTTGTTTTGTGAAATGGAATGTATTTCTTCCCCCAAATTTTTGAGACTTTTCATCATCGATCATATAGAAACGACCAAGGATTGTTAACAATCTTTAAAGTGCAGAAATCCTATGGGCCCTTGTGTTAGTGAAAGAAGTAAAATGCTGATTTATTGCTTAATTTAATCATGATATATTTGCTCACCAGAAGACAAAAGAAAGATGACTTATTTAGAAGTAAGAGCATAAAGATAACCAAATTAGAAAATTCCATTAAAGAATACATCACTTTCCCCTGCAATAAAGCACATCCAGATTCTGACATTTACAAGCTATGTGACCTTGGGCAAAGAGTTGCACTTCTTTTGCCTCATGTTCTTCTTCAGGAAAATATTGCTGGGAGGCTTAATTGAGATAATGTATACAAAGTGTCTGGCACAAGTCCTGTCCCAGAGTAACTATAAATATAAGTTATTATTTTTTCATACTTACTTGTAATTTATGCTATCTTGTTCAATTTTAAGTGGCCATAAACCACTTTTAATTCTTTTGGAATTGGTAGGGGTAAATTATAAATTAGTATGTTCATTATGTGGTAGCTATGGAAATAGAGAGTAGTCTTTTGATGTGGAATTGTCTATTGAACTCATTTCTCACAAAATACACGTCCTCTAGACTGAACCATGAAACAGGGAATTGACCAAGGGATGGGGGCAGGAGGGAGGGTTCTAACCTGGGAGATGGCTAAGTCAGACTTCGTAGAGGACAGGGTAATCATATATTTGCTTTGCCAAAAACAGTCAAGGTCATGCCTGTTGTCTTGGCATAATTACTTACAGCTCCTCTTACACTAAAGTGTTCTGGTTGGACAGTAAAATTTATGGCCACCTTAATGGTCACCCCAATGAAGTTTTCCTGGAAAGAGGACAAGTTGCTACTGACTGAGACACGGCTTTGAAATAAGTTAGAAAATTGTTACTGGGCTCATTACCAAAATGTTGACCTATGTTATCTCATAGAAAAGACTTTTTCAGTGTCTCAGTCCTAATAAGAGCCGAAGGACTGCTTCTATGATTTTGTTAAATATAATAAAATATAGCTTTGTAGTCACAGCTTTATTAATTATATCAATTGGGTCTTAAGTCTCTGTTTTTTAAAAATTTCCATATATTTCAGTTGAGACGACTAAAAAGGTCATGTGTGTGAACGAGCCATTTCTTTAGGTCTACTGGGGTGACTGTACCTTGGAAAAGGCCACTGGAGTTCAGGGCTTATCTTAGCTGTGCAGATCCAGAAAATGGACTTTCAAACAGATTTCTTAAAGACAGAAGATTGAATACAATGGAAAGAGAGGATTCAAGGATGTTGAAAATAATAGCTAGTAAGTGCCAAGCACTGTTCTAGGCACTTTGAGTAAGTTCTTTGATCTCTTTTGTTTTAAAAGGATAGAGTGTGAAGCAGTTTTCCTGGGGTAAGACTGGTTTTAATCATGTAACCAAGGATGTTTATGATTATGGTCATGCTGTGGCCATGTTGGGCATAGGATCTTCCAGGAAGAGAGGTATTTATGTGTTCTATAAAAAATTGATATATTTTGTGTCTGTGACCTGTAGGGTCCTTTAAATCATGAGACCCAGGGCAAGGACCCCTCTTACTCAGGCATAAGGATGATATTTGAGTTAAGCAATAATATAAGCAATAAAATATCCCTATTTTACAGAAGAAATTGGGCCACAGTGAGATTAAGATTTTTGTTCAGGGTGATATAGCTGGTTAATTAGAGATAAGGTTTGAATCAAGACTGTCTTATCTGGAAACCTGTGCTTTTAACCACGAGAGAGTACTCCTTCATTGGTATGACTATACTCTATATCCCTGCACACACACACTCTGGGACACAGGCAGCCATAGGGGGACACAGACACAAGTGTATCATATGTGTGTCCAAGACAATTGTGCTATAAACTCATGTGTCCATTCTCTGCTCCTCTTCTGACACATACTGTATATTGTCTATGGTCATTCATTAATTTAACACAAGTTAATTATGATACTATGTTCCAGGGACTCTCATAAGTTTTGGGGAAGTTAGCAGTAGATATACAAAGTATCTGCCTTTGAGAAGTTGACATCATTGGAGAGACACAGAGAATTAAAACATGTGGTATGGAAGAAATAATTTGTTTTTAAATATTATTCTTTATCAGAGGAACCCTGATCTTAAGCAAAAACATTCCTAGAACACAAATACATAAGACATTTCAAGAGAATACTCTCTGGTGGATGCAGGTGCAATGTTCAGAGCTCACTCACATTGCAATCCCATTCTGTTCTCTTTTCTTCCACAACAGTCTGGAAGACACCTCTAGAGAACACAGTTTGAAAACTACTGATTTAGAATATCCATTCTTGGGGAAATATAATTAAAAATAAAATCTTCTCTCAGCCCAGAAAGCCTCTCTACAAAAGTAGTGGAGAAAGTAAACTGTTTTATTATTGAATAAGCCTTAAACCAGAATGTGATGTGCACCATGGGCAATCCATTAAGAGATGGCGAAGACTGAATGAAACCTTAGACTTTCACAGAGCCCAGCAGATACAACCCATTACAGATGTGCTTTCAAGAAAAACAATAACCAGTCTTTAAGTAAGAGAATGCGACAGCACCATTTGTCACATTAAATTCAGCTGGTAATTGGGGGTGACCATCTGTGTTAGCTAATTGGATTTATCTAGAGAAAAAACAAACTATTCATCTCTTAATGGCTAACGGTAGTTTTAAAAACTTGGAGCAAGGCACCACAGAAGTTAGGCTCCTACGTGATCACAGAAACTGGGTTAAAGGGTTCAATGTCTCTGACGTTCACATTTCAGAGATGGCTTCCAGGTCATAAAGCTGCCAAAGAATCATTGGGTTTCTAAAAATGATTTATTAATATATACATTTTAGAGAGATAAAAAAGAGCTTCCATGTTTTTTGAAGAAAATGCTCTAAGAAAAGGGAAGGGGAATAAATCTCTTTCCTTATTTTGAATAGAGACTTAAGCCTCTTATTTTAAATTGTTATTTGTTCTTAAGCCATTCAGATATAGGCATCTGATTTTGAAAATAAAGACAAAAACAAAACAAAACAAAAAACCCCTCTGTTTTCCTAATCAGAGTGTGTGATATGATGGTTTTTGTGAGACCATCTTACTGAAAAGACCCTTGTGATTTCAGTTTAAATCCATTTGAGTAAACTAGATTTTTATGACTCCAGAGTCAGTCTGTGATAAGTCTGCTGCAAATCTTTGGCTCAAAGTTCCCAAAAGTAGGGATGCTGGTCTTTTTCATTTCACTCATGTAGTTCTCTCTGAATTTTGGATCTTTTGATATTAAAAGCATCTTTACTAAATAGCCAGATTTAAACAAACTTTCAACAGACATTGAAAATAATTCTTTGAAATTCCCTTTTAATTTAATGAAGCACCCTTTCAACTTGTAGCTAGTAGTTGTCATCACCTAGACTATGTCTGAATATACAGCAAAAAACAGGCATATGTCAGAAAATAAAATGGTAATCCACATTTGAAGGTTAATCTTTAGAATACATTTTTTTTTTCAAACTGGCCAGTGAAAATCTTTATTGAATATATACTATGTGCTGAGTGATACTCCAAGTTCCAGAAATGCAAACACAAAAAAAGAACCCTAGTCTTGAAGCACTCACAAATTAGTAAAAGACAATACACATGTCACAATGTAAAACAAAACAAATGTCAAAAATAAAACCAAAGCATAATATGTGCAATAATAGAAGTTTGAAAAGGTAGAGAAGTATTACATAAAATGTAGCAATTTAGGAAGGCTCAGAAAAGGCTTCACAGATGAGGCGGAATCAGAGGAAATTCTAAAGTTTACATTCTAGTTTGGACATTCTCTTCAACTAAGTAATTTTGAAAGCAAGCAAGACTCCTAAAACCGACTCTGGAATTCTTCTGAGCTACTTTTATAATTTACAGAGCACCTTCATTTTCCCTTAACTTAGTCTTGAGAGCTCCTCTCCTCCCTGCTGCTTATGCAGAGTTGACCCCCACTGAGATTCCAGCTGAGTTGTTTCTTACTGAATCTGACCTGCTGTCAGAGCCAGTCAACATCTCTTCTCTTATTGGGTCTTCCCTCTTCTATATAAACCCTACCCCTGATGTGCTGTCAGCTTAACTGCTCTCTGATTCTCTGGAAGGACCAAGGGAGGAATGAAGGGAGAAAGGCCCCTGTTGATACCTATTCCTTTATCAATCCCAGCAATCTCTTCTTCCCTAAATATTTCCCTTCACCACTAATATTTTCTAAAATAGGTCTCAATGTTAATAGTTTTATTTAGGAAAAAAAGTGTTTCTGGTCAAATAAATTTGGGAACTGCTGACTTAAAATTAAATTGGTTTCTTTTATTGCAGAAGAGCTCCAAGCTTTTAATATGCTAATGTGCATTGTGAATCTCTTACAGGCCTATGTAGTATACAACTCAACTCATTTTACTGCAAAGCATTATTTTTTTTCTGGGAATATGTTTCAGGATTAATGTTTTGTGGAACATGACTCGTTAAAGCTCATTTTAATTTTTCTATTTTTTTTTTTTTGGCTTAGTATTTTACAAACTTTAGCCATTCAAACTGAAACAGCCCTTCAATAATGGAGTACAAGGCAAGAACTATGGTAAAGGCCTTGCTAAAAATAATGATAATAATTAGTCATTGTCCCCTGTTTGCTTCTCTATAATTGCCACTCTGGAGCCACACAGCTGGTGATCATAAAGATTCTTAACTTCTCCCCATAGCTGGTGTCCATAAATATTCTTAACTTTCTCCATAGATAATATCACCTTTTGAAACCTAAAGGTAGTTTTTAAGATATCTTCCAGGCCCTGCATGCCAGTGAATTGGTTGGTTCACCCACACCAGTGGCCCGTACTGAGAAACCAACTCTACTGGAATTGTGACCCCAGGGACTGAAACAACACAAGAAGATGATTCCTACCCTCCTATAATTTTGCCCCAATTAACAAACCTAATTGCCTAATCCCTTGCCCACCCAACTATCCTTAAAAATCCTGTCTCCTAAATTCTTGGGGAGATGAATTTGAGAAATTTCTCCTGTCTCCCCACATATCGCTGTGTAGAATAAAACTCTCTGCCTTGTAAACCCTGCTGTCTCATGTATTGGCTTCCTCTTGGGCAGCTGGTGTATGAACCTGGTTGAGTGGCAACAAAATATCAACTTCATAATTCTTGCCAACACTTTTCTTTAGATCAATTCACTTTTTTTTACTTAGGTAAATTTATTTGAAAAGGAAACTACTGTAAATGGAAAATAAGAATTATTTGCCATAAATGGAAAGTAACTACAAAAATAAGTAGAACAGGGCAATGTTATTAAAAAAATAAACTGAAAAAATAAACTAAAAACAAGTAGTAGAATGCAGGTAGTAATATGTTTAATTGATTTATAAAAATACATGCCTAAGAATAAGTCTCGTTTGAGTAGAATGGAGCCAAAAATAATCAAAGAATAATAAAAACACTGGGGTCACTGTTGCTAATTTTGGATAATTATGAGGATTCATCAGTAAGAGTATTCTGTTTTGTGGTTAGTACAGAATCTTGGTTCCTCTGTGTACACAGCCAAACTGACCAAAAGTTATTGAAATACTTCCTAAGAAAGGGCTGGAATTGGTTTCTTCTAAATTTTTTCTTTTTGCCAGTCATTTAGTTCCTTATCATATTTTTCCCTGTTTAATGAAAATTTTCAAACATAGACATGCAGAAAGAACATTATAAGAAATATGCATACATACATCTTCCATAGTCAACAAAGGTACTAGTCAGTGTTCTCCAGAGAAACAGAAGCAATAGGGTATATATAGATATATAAGAGAAGGATTTATTATTAGAATTGTCTTATGTGATTATGGAGACTAAAATACCATGATATACCATCTCCAAACTGGAGAACTAGGAATGCCGGTGCATAATTCAGGCTGTGTCCAAAGGCTTGAGAACCAGGGGGTGCTGATGGTGTAACTCTCAATCAGAGGCTGAAAGCCTGAGACCCAGGTGGGGTAGGGGTGGTGGTGTTGGGTTGTGAGTTGCTCATGTAAGTTCCAGAGTCCAAAAGGCCTGAGAACCAGGAACTCTGATATCTGAGAGCAGGAAAAGAGGGATGCCCCAGCTCAAGAAGAGAGAGAGCAAATTCACCCTTCCCCTGAGGATTGGATGATGTGTGCTTCCATTGGTGAGAGCGGATCTTCTTCACTCAGTTTACTGATTCTTCTAGAAACATCTTCACAGACACATCCAGAAATAATGTTTTACCAGCTATCTGGGCAACCTGTAGCCCAGTCAAATTGACAAATAAAATTAGCCATCATGACAAATATTAATATTTTCTTCCTATTTGCTTTATTTCCCAGCTGAATTTTTTATTTAAATTTTTTTTATCGACATATGCATTATTGCTGAACTATTTTAAGGTAAATTAATGATGTCTTGATATGACATTCCTAAATTTTTCCACACGAATCTCCATATGTTTCTGCATAGCCACAATACCATTTTCATACCTAACAAACAGTAGTAATTTTTCAACATCATTTAATAGTTAGCTCATAGAAAAAACCTTTTGTTCAAGCAAACTTTTCTATTGAATGATCCCTAGATGATCTTCTGTCAAAAATGTCAAATTATTTGGTACTGTCCAGAAAGTGATGGAAAAAGTATTTCCTATTCATTCTTCAGTGTCATTTAATTTGGGGGAAATACTGATGTAGCCTTTCTATAAATCTTTCTAGTTCCATTTCATAACATTAAAAATATTTTCAGTGACTTTTTCAGATTAGTTGATAAATAAAACATCCCATCAGTGATGGTTAATTTTTAGATGTCATCTTGACTGAATTAAGGGATACCCCAAGCTGATAAAGCATTATTTCTGCATTATGTCTGTGAGGGTATTCCTGAAAGAGATTGGCATTTGAATCAGTGGACTGAGTAGAAAGATCTGCCCTTACTCTGTTTGAGCAGGCACCATCCATTCAGCTGAGGGCCAAGATATAACGAAAAAGCAGAGTAAAGGCAAATTCTCCTTCTCTCTTCTGGAGCTGGGACACCCTTCTTTTCCTGTCCTTGGACATCAGAATTTCGAGTTCTCTGGCCTTGGAGTCTGGGGCTTGCATCATCTCCCCACCCCGGGGTTCTTAGGTCTTCCGCCTCAGACTGATAGTCACATCATTGAATTCCTTGGTTCTGAGCACTTTGGACTGAGACAGAGCCATCCCACCATTTCCCTGGTTCTCTGGCTTACACTTGGCTTATTGTGGAATTACTCAGCCTCCATAATTATGTGAGCCAATTTCTCTAATAAATCCCCTCTCCTCTATCTATCTATCTATCTATCTATCATCTATCTATCTCCTATTGGTTCTGTCTGGAGAACCCTGGCTAACACACCATTTATATGAAGGTTTTCAATATTTGTTGGTTGATGAACTAAAGGAACAAGATTAGAGATTAGAGACTACGGTCCTGGTAGTGATGTTT
>CAUYPO010021769.1:0-29309 GCA_963574435.1 Cheirogaleus major | reverse complement strand
AACTAAATATAAGACCCTGTCTTATTTTCAGGGAAACACAGTAGTTATTGAAAAGAATTTGTTAGATCTAGTGACTTGGAGAAATGTCCTAATTTAAATGGAAAAATCACAGAAAAATATGTATAGTACAATTCTGTTTTCACAAAACAGGAAAGAAAAATTCATATTTATGTAAATATATATGTAAATTTGTATTTGTATAAGCGCAAAGAGATGTGGGAAAGAAAACCCTCCAAACAGTTAAGATTGGTCGCTTTAGGAGATGGCACTGGAGGGAGGGAAAGAGAGAGCATATTAATTTCTGAGTTATACTCAGCGTGGTTTGACTTGTTATAATGAGCATGTACCATGCTAATAATTTATTTTAAATCCAGTTAAAGGGTTATTTCCCCATGATGGAGGGTAAAGGGAATAGGAGAAGGTCTGATAATAAGAAAACAAAACCCACAAAAATAAATGACAACGGAAGTAGAAACTATTAGAAAGAGGTATTGAAAGCATCCCTCTTCTTTAAAAAAAAAAAATTAATAGGAGACAAAAACTAAAATTGAGAAATGCCAAAGTCAAGCATATTTTTCCATGGGGAAAGAGCATAGAAGAGAAAGATATGAAAGGAAAAGATAAGAACGGAAGATGAGAGAAAGAAACAAGAATAAACAGACTGAGGTTGGGGCAAAGTCTATAGAGTGCCATTAAGAGGGAAGTATAAAAATGACAAACAGGTCTACAGTTACACATAGGAGGAAGGAAAAGTTAAAGAGAGAAACAGAAGGTGATATGATTCATTTCCTAAAGTTAGGAAATACAAGCAATAGTAACATTCTCTCCTCACTTCAAGGCAGAAAAACCCTAACTTTTCAAAATCTAGTAACTGGGGCGGGCTATGTAAATTTCCCCTTCTATTGACTTACATCTCCATCTTGTGGTCAGTTCAGGACATAGCTCTTACAGAGAGGGAGAGAGACGGATGCAGACATGAATGCATTAGCATGTATGTAAGTGTGTGTAGGCATTAGACATACATATATAAGTATATATACATATGTATATAACCATATATACTTACATATACACATTTATAATATATGTACCTTGAGTACATAAACATGTGTATATATTTGTACTTATTCTTTGAGTAGAACATACAAACAAAAAAATCATAAGTGTACATCTGAAAGATAATTCACAAAGTGAATACTCACAGTTAACCACTACCCAGAGCAAGAAACAAAGCATTACCAAAACCCCAGAAGCCCCCTTGTGTCCCTTTGTAACCGTTCCTTCCCCCAAAGGGAACCACTCTTATGATTTATAACACTAAAAACGTTTTGCCTTTACCAGAATGGCATCACACAACATGTACTCTTGTGTCTGGCCCATTCCACTCAACATGATATTTGTGAGATTCTTTCACAGTGTGGTGTGTAGCCATAGATCATTCATTCGCATTTTCTGCATATGCCATACCATATCTAACCATTAGAATGTAGACGTGCATTGGGTTGTTTCCAGATGAGACTATTAAGATTAGCACTACTATAAACATTCTTGTACCTATCTTTTGTACAGTTCCATTTTAGCAAATACAGTTTTCCAAAGAGGTTGTACAATTTACAGTCCCACCAGGAGTATATGAGAATTACAGTCACTCTACACCCTAGCAACACCAGACAAGTCTGTCATTTTAATTTTAGCCATTCTTGTGGTGTAATGGTATGATAACATGGTTCTAGTTCACAATTTCCTGATGACTGGTGAAGCTGAATACCTTTTCATATGTTCACCTATTGAATATCCTCTTTTGTGAAGTCCAAGTTCAAGTCTTAGCCTATTTTTTTCTAATGGGTTATCTGCCTTTTTCTTGATTTATAGGGGTTCTTTATATATCCAAGATACATTTCTTGTGTCAGATATATACCCTGCAAACACAGATTTCCATTCTGTGGCTTGTCTTTCACTCTTTGTGGTATCTTTCGATAAACAGAATTTCTTATTTTAATGAAGTCCAACTTATCATGTTTCCTTTATGTTAGTGCTTTGGCCTGGTTAAGAAATCTTCACCTATCCCAAGTTCATAAAAATATTCTCCTATTTTTTTTAAAGCTCTCTTTCTGGACCATTCACATTTAGATCTACATTTGTTTTGGAATTGATTTCTTATGCAGGGTGATAGCAGAGGCCGAGATTCATTTTTTCCGTATGTATATCCATTTGACATAATGCCATTTATTGGAAAGACTACCTTTGTCATAAATCAGGTGACATTATGTGTATGGGGCTGATTCTCAACTCTTTATTTTGTCCACTAGTTCATTTCCCTGTCCTTGTGCCAACACCACGCTGCAGCTTTATGATAAGTCTCCATAACTGGTAATGTCAGTCTTCCAGCCTTTGTGTTCTTCAAAATTGCCTTGGCTCTTCTTGTCTCTGCATCACCACATAAACTGTGGCTATAATCAGCTTTTAAAGTGATAAAACAGAAACAAAAAACTGGCTGGGAACTGTAAATGGATTTGCTCTAACTGTACAAATCAATCTTGAAGGAAATGACATTTTTACAATATTGAGTCTTTCAATCTCTGAACACAGAATCCCCCATCTGTGATTTCGCTTTCCACGGTTTCAGTTACCTGCAGTCAACTGTGGTCTGAAAATATTACATACAGTAAGATACTCTGAGAGAGACCATATTTATATAACTTTTATGACAGTATATTGTTATAATTGTTCTAGTTTATTAGTTATTGTTAGTCTCTCTGCCTAATTTATAAATTAAACTGTATCATAGGTATGTATGGAAAAAACACAGTATATGTAGGGTTCAGAACTACCCAAGGTTTTAGGAACCCACTGCGGGTCTTAGAACATATCCCTCGTGGATAAGAGGGATATATTAGGTTTTCCTTAATTTCTCTAAATAATATTTTATAGTTTTCAGTGCGGAGGTCTCATACATCTTTCATTTGCCTCATTCCTACATATTTTATGTTTTTTTAACTATCATAAATAGTATCTTTTAAAATTTTTTTTCATTTGATATTTCTGTTTTGCCTAGCTTTTAAAACCTTTTGAGGAGAGAAGCTACTAGGCTGCTGCTGCTAACCACTTGTGGACAGACCATGCTTCATCACATTTCACACGGCAATAGCTGGACATCTTTGCTCACGTCTTCAATGACGTGGAGTTGCAATGACTAATATTTATTCAGATCTCAAGGTACCTGGTTTCATTTGCTTGATCAATCACCCAAATGGATGATTAGTCTCTATTTGGAAGTCAGGCTGCTAATAGAGCTTCCTCTCCTATCCTATGGAGGAAAAAAAAATCCAGACTAAATGACTAGAGATCCTTCCAAGCAATAACCAGTCGCATGAGTATATATAACACCTACAAACTTCAAATAGCTACTGTGCCAAGTTCTGAGACAGTTTCAAGATATCTAAGAGTACTACTGTTTAAACATTCTACTTCATAATCTCCAAGATTACTGTGCATTATCTGTTTTGCTTAACAGTATAAGAGTGCATATTATACTATAATTCATGTTAAAAAATAAAGGTGAGAGAGAGACTGGAGATGTGTGTGCGCACACGTCTATGCGTGTATATCCTTGAATATGCGTGTAATATATCTCTGGAAGGATACACAAAAAAACTGTTAAAAGTGGCTGCCTCTGGGAAGGAAATGGAAAACTGCATGTTAGAAGTGGGAGGGTGCCTCAATCTTCATTGATTACTCTTTTGTACAGTATCACTTTTTGCCACATAATATACTACTTTTAAAAATTCTTCAAAGACAAATATTCTATTAGTTCCCATAAACTTCTGGAATATCCCAAATTGTCAACATTTTGGCCTAACACTATCAACCAAGCTGCCTCTTCCACCAAGAAGAGTCACAAAAAATACTTTGTCATATGACATATCCAGTTTTTCTCCCCAGGAAAACATGGTTATCATATACATTATATGGCTGGTATCAGACTACTACTTAATACAGGGGAAAAAATGTACTAAGGCAATATAGTATATATTTCAGATTTTTAGGTCAGTCCCTATTTCAAATACTCCCTGTTGTTGTCATACACCAGATTAACCTGTTACATTTCTCCAGAATGTGGAGACAAGGCCACAAGCTATTACCTTTCAAAATGTAATTAAGCAAGAATATGAAATACACAAGATTATCTTGTCTGCAGAAGAAATCAGCTCTATGAAACTATTATTATATAAATTTGTCACTGTTAAAACTGAGTTGAATTTCAAAAGTATTTCTCACAAACCTCTTTAGGAAGACAAGTGGTAAGTATAAATATCCCAGCTTCTTAACACCTTTCGTAACGCATAGAAATCTCTAAGACATACGCCAGTGACCGCACGTTTTTGGGCAAACTGCACATTATTTAAATCATTGTAACTACAATGAAAAACGAGAAAACTCGTGAGCGGTCCTTAACAGATGACACGCG
Organism: Cheirogaleus major; assembly: GCA_963574435.1. NCBI lineage: Eukaryota > Metazoa > Chordata > Mammalia > Primates > Cheirogaleidae > Cheirogaleus > Cheirogaleus major. Next base: position 24,841 of record CAUYPO010021769.1, on the reverse strand, counting down.
AAACAGGAGAAAACTTGTGAGCAGTCCTTAAGGTGTTAAATAAGTGAATTGGAGATTTAAAGCAATGATTTAGGTCCCACTTGAACCTAAATAAAATAACCCAAAAGGCCAGTGAGCTACCACTCCTCTGAGATTTCAGGAATAGGTGAAGTAACAGGAAATGACGATTCTTATTGAAGTTTAATTGAAGAACCATGAGTGTCTAGTTCTTAAAGAAACTTCAAGATAAAGAGAGTTGTTACTGCTAAGGGAGATACACACAAGAGCTGATATAGGCACTACAATCTGCCTACCCAACATCTTTATGTCTCTTCTCACTTACTGTCAGAATCTCAACTTTGTCCAGGGCTCTACTGCCCAGAGAACATGACCCCATCCTTAATTTCAGTCCAGGAATCTCTCTTCTGAATCAACTAAGCCAATCACAGCAACCCCACTCTCTGATGGTTTTTGGTATAACATGGTCACATGATACAATCCCAGCCTACTTCTATTTTGACCCAAAGTCAATTAGGAAGCTTCCAGGAAGCATTTCATTGCTCTTAAAAAACAAGTAACTGGAAAATACAAGAGAATCAAGAGGAAAAACTACTACTAAAAACTATCAGAGAATTAAGAAAGTGGCTATAATATTAATAGCCTATTTCTATCCATCAATTATCAATAGCTTTCATATAAACAACAATCAAAAAGTATGATGAAATAAAAAACTGAATTTAAAACAGCAACCAAGAAGATTAAACAACCAGGAATAACTTTAACCAGAAATGTGTTAAACTTAATTGAAAGACCCGAAAGATGGCTTGAACAAATGGAAAAACATCCCACATTCTTGGATAGGAAAATTCAGCAATATAAAGGACTTTGAGATTTAATGTAATCCCAATTTTTTTTAAAAGGTGTACTTTTTAAAAAAATGTAACCACTGAAGAGCTGTTTATTATCTGTTAACACAGGAAATAATTCCAAAGATAGTTTTGACAAGGATGGGATGAAAATGATACTCTTAAGTTGTTTCCTTCTTTTTTTGCAGCTAGATTAAGCTGATTCTGGAGGTCACATAAGAAAAATAAGCAAAACTCCTAAAAAGAAGTTTACCAAGAGAAGACTGGCCCTATCACGTATTAAAACTTAAAAACTCAAATATTTAGAAGAATGTGATACTAGCATGTGAGTAGAGAGGACCAAGGAACACATTACGAAGTCCAGAAATAGACCAGAGTACATATGGGCCTGTACATGATAAAGACAGCATTTCAAATTCAAAAATGAACAACAATAAAAAAATGCAGCCAGTCACAAAAATAGGGTAGCCAAATAGGGAAAAAAGTGGGATTCATACTCTTAACCAATTCTAAATGGATCAAATATTTAGCAGTTATAAAACCATGAACATACAAGAAAACGAAAACACAGGAGAATTTTTTATAACCTTGGTTCACTATAATAATTATATAAAACCCTACTAAGATATTACTATATAAAACTATATACATTAGTTTAGAGTAGCATAAAAAAGCTTAATAATACTCGTGGGAAAGACTACATAGGGAAACAGGCACTCACACAAGTGGCCGGTCCAAGTCTACCTCACTGGAGGGCAACTTGCCAAATGCTGTCAAAATTACAAATGCATAAACCCTTTGACCCAGCCATCCTACTTCTAAAACTTATCTAGAGATATACTTTCATGGATGCAAAATCCCTTACATTTAAGGTTATTCACTGCTTTATTTCTGTAATAGAGAAAGACTGAAATTAAGACAATACACATATGTATTAGTAAGAGACTAGTTAAATAAGTTATAGTACATGTATACAATGAAATATTATAAGGCTATAAAACTAATGACAAAACCTTATGTTATGATTGGGAAAATATCCAAGATATTTTGATCAGGTGACAAAAGCATGTTACTGAATGGTAATGTATGATATGCTACCATTTGTATAAAAGATGGAGGGAAATAATATATTCATATTTGCTGGTATGTGCTTAAGAGAATCCTGGAAGGATATGCCAAAAATTATTAACAGTACTTACTTATGTTGAGGAATGGGGGACAGAGTGGGAGGGTTTTCACTGAACCTTGTTAAAAGCTTTTTAGATTTCTTAGTTACATGAATACATTATTTATATAAAGCACAGTCCCCTTCTTCTCCTATTGGCATGTTTCAAGTGTGTCTGGGAATTGCTTACATCTCTTCTGAGACCATGAGAGGAGTTTATCTGAAGAGAAAGCCAACATTCTGAGGAAGGCAAAATGAAGAGGCAGCAAAAACCTAGATCCTTGATGGCATCACTGGCCTGTTAGGACATGGATGTTTTTCCTTATTTAAGCATTTTGCGTAGGGTTGTTCACTATGTACAGCTGAGGGTGTCCCACTGCTAGACTACCACAGTAGCCAAACCCAGGCATCCCCCGAACAAACTTCAGAGTGCATCAGGACACCCCTCCTTTCTAGTCTTCATGACACTCCTACAGACTTGTCTGTGCTAATTTCATGGTGGTGTGATCTGTTTTTGTTTCCCCTACCTGACTGAACTCTTCAAGAATGGGCATCGTAGGTAATAAACAAATTCCACCATGGTCACCTCTCAGCCCACCTCGTGTGCCTCTAGTAATTTCTGATTCTAAGCTTTGCTGACTAAGAGAGCAGCAAGGCTATACACCAAAGTAACTTATCTTTCCATCAAACTACCCAAAATAATCAGTGAGTCAGAGACAAAGCTGTGCGCTTCACCAAGTGCTCTTCTTGAGCGTACAGATTACATTCCCAGCCACCCTCGCAGTTAGGTTGGAGCCACGTGACTGGTTACAGCCAATGGCTGAAAGTGTGAAACTTGCAAGCCCAAGCATACAAGAGGATATGAGTTCTCTACACCCTCTCTTCTCCAGTCATGGGGAACATGGAGGCACAGCCGTAAGAGGGAAACACCTGAATCTCTGAGTCACCGTTATGCGAAAGACTTTACATGAGACAGGCAAAAAAGCTTTCATGTATTAAAAGTCAGACATTCCCAGGTTTGTTTAGTTACCAGAGTACAGCCTATGTCTCAGCCAACCTTTCAATCGACAAAAATTTTCTCCTCAGAGAAAGCCAGTACTCTGAGGAAGGCAAAATGAAGAGACAGCAAGAACCTGGATCCTTGATGGTATCATTGAGCTGTTAAATTAATCAGATCTCTTATTTGTCTAACTTAAAGTTAGAGAAGTGAACACCAGTCAAAAATACACCTGCTCTATGCCCAACTCTGTGCTAGGTGTTATGGAAGATACAGAAAAAAAAATAAAAAACAGATGTTCACTCATTGAGCAAGTATTTATTAAGCACTACGTTAGGCTTTGGTCTCTGTCCTTGCAGTATTTAAAATCTGATCAAGAAAAACAATATACACAAGCAAAAAAGAAAAAAATGATTAAGTATTAAACCTGTGGTCTCCCTAGCTAACTCAGCTCCCCACTGGTATTCTCTCAAAGCACAATATAGTTTTCTGCTGAATTTATTTTACTTATTTGTGTGATTCTTTATCTCATGTCAGTCTCTCTCACTGGACTGTACACCTCAACTGCAACTGTACCTCAACTGCAAAAAGTGGGTATTTTTTGTTTTGATTTTATGCCATCACATTCCTAGTACCAGTGTATGGCACATACTAGACACTCAATAAATACCTATTTAGTGAAAGAAGATTTGCTTTACTACAACATTTTTGCTTCCTTACCTATTTTTCATTAACTAGCAGGGAATTTTATTTAATATTCTTACCTGTACTTAATACTGCCTTGGTTCAACTATCCTTCGGCTCAAGTAATAGAGAAAAAAAAGTAAAGCTGTATTGATTTGAGCACATCCTTACATGTCAGAAAAGCTGGAAAGTTACTGAATTTCTGGGGCATAAATCAAAGGGATAAATATTTATGGCTTATCCATTGTCTCACTTGAGCTAGCTGATGATGCAAGTATATATTCCTTAGCAATTTCCCACTCCTAGAAGAGTAGCTTGGTCATGTGATAATAACATTAAGCAACATAATGTTGCATAAATCAATGATTCTTTAGGAAATCTATTAACTGTAAATGATCTTTCCTATAAATGAAGCTTTAAACTGAAATCAAATATTCAATTGTTTAAAATGAAGATGGTGTATTTTTAATGTAAGATTCAATGTAAATTTTTCTTTTGCCCCTCTTGGCTACCAATAGAGTGATATGAAGCTCAAGGAAAAAATATATATCTAAAATTAAATGTAAAAAATCTGTACTCAGAAAACATGGACATTTTATATCTTCTTTTGATTTTAGCAATTGGTCTGCTTGTTAATATATCCTTCCTGACATATAACTACCATCTTGAACTCTAAACAACTTCCTATCCCCTATAATCCTCTACATCGTTGATGGTGTGAAGATTAAAGCTTAGCCAATTAGCCACCCACCATAGCTGAGTTAATCACATAATCTCTGAGATGGTCACAGAGCAGTGGAGTATGCAACAGTTTTCTTTTCTCTCTTTACAACGATTTAACTAATTGTGAGACTTAGCACTGCTCTCAAATATAAAGAGCAGGAGGGTTTTTAATCAGAAGCTGTGTCATTGCTTTATAAGTCAGGGCTTATCTTCTTTAAGAGACATTGTTACACAGAGACTTCTTTAACAAGTTTCCAAATACCCTAAATTAGTCAACCATTGCTTATTTAGACCAAGGCTTACTGCTTTAGAATAATGACCAATAATCCGTAAAGCAAAACTAAGATTCTGTCACATGACAGCTACACATTCAATTATGTGATTGCCATGTTAATGTCTGTTTAAAGGAAATGCTAATCCAAACTGAAGTCTGACAATACTCTCCTCTCCTTAATAAGGCCACATATGAGGAGGAAAAGGAGGGGTAGAAGGACTCTGGGAATGAGGGATGGGGAAGAAAGAAAGAGGGCACGAGGGTTGCACAAAGTAAACAGGAAAGAGGGAAACAGAGGTACGGGTTCTAGGAAGGTGGGGGGGGTGGGGCTCACCTGGTTCCAGGCAAATCCTGGTAGGGCAAACTGATCTTGTGGCATTGCTGTCAGTTATTACGGGAGATACTGATTAGCAGATTAACCCCAGTTCTCTAACAGTAAATGTGCTGTGACCACAGTCTGGTATTAATGACAAAATGTGCCATAGAGAGCATGACTATAACATTCTGAAGTTCTGACAAGGCTTTCTGGCCAATGTGATTCCATAGGTCATAAATTAAGGGAAAGTGTCACCCGCTAAGTGACAAAGCAACTCAGTTGACCTCCCTGGTATCAAGAATTACAGAAGCAAACAAAAATGCTGGAGGAACCCAGAACTAGGGATTAACTGTGGGGAGGAGCAAGGGAATCTTTGTGAGTCATCGGAGATCCAGAGAAACCAACTGGCAGAAAGGAATGAGGTTTCTCCAAAGATACAGCAGAAAGTTCCCTGATAGCTGTATTAGAAGTGACTGGGCAACCTGACATTCAGGCGGCCAGCGGGTATGGTCAAACTGTGAACCCAAACTGGTCATGTCTAACTGAATTAAGAGCCTCTCTCGGCCAGGTCCAAGCAGGAGAATTACCAGGTATGAGAAATTAGGGATGGAAGGGGAGGCCCCCAGAGTGGAGATTAGGAGTAAAGGCAGCAAAAATAACTCTGACACAGGCAGGTGAATGAAATCAAAGACCAGTAACTTACCTCAAATCTAAGAAAATCTACTTCTAGCAATCTGTGTTGGCTTTAACATTCATTCATTATCTATACACTTACTATTGTCTCTGGTAAGTCCTCCCTGACTAGTTAGATCAACACTATCTGGATGTCCATTCTCATAGACCTTAAGCAAATTTCCCAGGGACTTTTTTGTTTATTGTTATTAGAGACGGAGGTTTCACTATGTTGCCCAGGCTGGCTTCAAACTCCTGGGCTCATGTGATCCTTCTGCTTCAGCCTCCTGATAATTTTCTTTCTTCATGGCGATCAGTATCTATTAATAATTGCCACAATTGTTTCTTACTGTTGCCCAGACTCCATGTCATCCGGAATAGACCATCACTGTGTGTTATGTCCACTTTTATCTTCTTCAAACCACTCCACAGGAGGCACTTCTCCTCAACAGTGCTTATTTGCTTTTTAAACAAAATTCCTGTAAAAGCTTATTCTAAACTATTCTACATTTTTCTTCCTGAATGAAAAAGATACAACAATACATATGTTGTCCTTAGTTTCATCTTGGGAGCATGTAAATAAGCCTGGCCATGGCCAGGCGTGGTGGCTCACGCCTGTAATCCTAGGACTCTGGGAGGCCAAGGCGGGCGGATAGTTTGAGCTCAGGAGTTCAGGACCAGCCTGAGCAAGAGCAAGACCCCATCTCTACTAAAAAAACGAAAGAAATTAGCTGGACAACTAAAAATATATAGAGAAAAAATTAGCCAGGCATGGTGGTGCATTCCTGTAGTCCCAGCTACTCAAGAGGCTGAGGCAGAAGGATCGCTTAAGCCCAGGAGTTTGAGGTTGCTGTGAGCTAGGCTGACGCCACAGCACTCTAGCCTGGGCAACAAGAATGAGACTCTGTCTCAAAAAAAAAAAAAAAAAAAAAAAAGCCTGGCCAGTTACCGTATTTCAACCCTCAGGACTTCAGTTATTGTTGCTCAGAGTTTCTCCTCAGTCTGGTTTCCCTGTGCCCTGCCACCCAACCATTCACCAACAAACCAAAAAGCAACAGCTGTTGCAAGAGGCAGTCTCCAGGGGTAAGACTCCAGAGCTCCTCGGAAGGCCTCCACCCAAAACAAAAACCACCTCCACTAAGCTGCCAAAGTCCCTAAAATTCTTCCATCAATTAATTTACTTTGATTTAAATCCTAAGGTTCAAGGAGGCTTCAATTAAAATACCTCCAGAAAACAAGTTGCTGCCAGCCATTTATTTCACTGCTAGAATTAATGTGAGACTGTTTACTAATAAGACAGCAGGCAACAAGCCGAGTACTATGGAAAGAGGACACAGAACAAACAAGATTTGGAAGCAGGGAATGTGAGGGCTGAGGACCAGCTGCAGCACATGGAACAAGACTGCTGAAGGAGACCAGATCACCCTAGAGCTGTGGTCCCCAACCCCCAGGCCACAGCCCAATACCAGTCTGTGGCCTGTTAGGAAATGGGCAGTGGCACCACCTGAGCTCCACCCCACCCCCATCCCCAATCCATGGAAAAATTGTCTTCCATGAAACCAGCCCCTGGTGTCAAAAAGGGTGGGGACAGCTGCTCTAGAGCACTCAGGGGGCATGACAGGAGGGACAGCAGGTCTCTGAAGCAAGGTGGCAACATGAGCTCCCTCCTAGCCTGATGGGGACACATGCCCCAGCAACAATATCTTTTATTTATAAAAGTTTTACAGTTTACAAAGCCCTTTGCATAGCGATCCCTTCATCTGGTCCTAACAACAATGAAAAATAGGCAGAACACATATCCCCAGTTTAAGGTCAATAATTTTGAAGCCCAGATGATTGAGGGAATAGTTAGCTACAGAGCTGAGTCCTTCTAATGCCTGGTTAAGAGTTCAGAGCTGAAATCCAAGCTCTGAGACTGATTAGCTTTAAATCTTGACACCTCTGAGCCTCAGTTTCTCTTCTGTAAAATGGGATATTACAAAGGAGCTTAACATAGTGCCTGACGCATAGAAAACAAACAGCAGACATAAGCTATTAGTATCATTACTAGTAGCCGCTGAGACGTAGCGCAGTGGTTCTAAACCTGCCACCTATTAGAACCACCTCCAACAGCCTTACTCCCACCCAGGCCTTCCTCTAGACTACTAATCAGACTCTGCAAGCATATGGTCCAGACATGTATTTTTCTTTTTTTTTGATCGATTCTGAAGCAAGGTGCCACAATTAAGAATAACTGATACAAAGTAGTATATCTCAAATTGTAATGTGCATTCAAATCACCTGGAAGGTCTGGTTAAAATGCAAGTTTTGATTCCACAGGTCTGGAGTGAGGTCTGAAATTCTGAATTTCTAACACGCTTCCTGGTGCCGCTGCTTCTTGGCAGGTCGCACTCTGAAGGGCAAAGACGCAGAGGCTAGGACGAGGGCGAGCAGCACTGACACAGGCAGGTGGGCGGGAATCACAAAGCAAAAAACCACACGAGACACAGAGACCTACTGATAGGACTGCAGAGGTCCTCAGAAGGCCTAAACTCATACACTGCACTCTTCAACATCATTAAATGACACAGTGAACAAGGAGCGAGAGACAGAGTCTGGCACACAACAGTCTTCTCAAATAGAACGATTAAATGTTTTCTCCCCTTCTGAACTTCACCTCTCTACTTGACTCTATCTCCCCACAAAATGCACTCCCCCTAACTATGCCCTTATTATTCTCTTGACTTCCTTCAAGGAACATCGAGGCCCTTCTGGAAAGACAGCACTTTCTTTTTACCTTGGATTCCCTTGCTTACCTGTTCTATGTCACCAACCTGGAGCACCACCTTCATCCATTGGACTAAATCCAGCCCTGGATCCCTGGGACTGAATATGCCAGAGAAATATCGGGAGCCATAATAAATTGGCCCACCACAGGCTTCTGTCTTCATACAAAAACCTTGCCCAGAACCCTGCCACGAGAGTATCACCCCTCCCTCCCTGACTCCTCGGGTTCATTTCTTCACAGAAACGACTTAACATTTCATCCAGCTACCTGTGCGTCGTAGTTTCTTTTTGAGAACCTTGGTTCACCAGCTCCTGAGAAGACTGAGACCAACAAGAAAAGAACTGTTTCATCCTAGGGCTGGTGTGCAATCCCGGTTGCATATTAGCATCACCTGGGACCTCCCCTGCCTCCACCCCAATCCTACCCTGATTTAATTGTCTGAGGTGGAGTGTGGCAATGCGTGGCTACGGTCAAAAACTACTGCCCTTGGGAAGCCGTCTTATTCCTAACTAGGGACTGAACAGGAGCAAGCTGCCTCACCACAATGGATGTATCATTCCTAGTGTGGAAGATTAGGAGAGGTGGGTTTCTATCCTGAGCTCGTTTCCTTCTGTGATGGCTACCACAGTGAAGATGATGGAGTTCTGGAGGTGAGGGGAGGCCAATTCTAAGGATGTAGCAATTGATGGGTCATTAACCTCAGCCTTGGAAAGCCAGACCACTTCTCCAGGTCCTCCAACAGAGCCAGGTTCCGAGCAGCTGTCACCTCTTTAGAGAACTGGGCTCTACCTCCATGAGCCCCACACCACAATCTTATTAGGGCACATTTTTTCAACATGCCAATTAAAAAAAACCAAAAACTCATTTTCCCACACAGATAGGTAGTGACTTCAGGAGTTTATAAGGCAGCTAACAAAACAAAAAACTCAACCAAAGAATGCAAAAGAAATTTTCTGACTTCGTCTGTATTCTACCTAAGTATGCTCTACCCAAATGGGATTCAGCTGAACATAAATGGTTTACTAGATCTAGAAAACTAATGAAAACTAAATTGAACAGAAAACCATAGTCAGACACCATAAATGAACAGAATATATTCTATCAGTTAAGGACATTAAGCCATTCAGGAAACAGCCGTAATATCTGCAAATAAATCTTTACCCACCAAGTAATCCCTGTAAATGAAAACATCCTACCTGATTAGATCTGGTTCGGCACCCTCATTCTTAAAGGATGCCAGAAGTAGTCTCTCTCGAGTTACAAGATCGTCCAATAGGTTCTGTCTTCGATCCCCTTCAAGTTGTGTTCTGCAGATCTCTTGTTAAGGTCCAACAGGAGATGAATTACCTCATGTTATCTGTTACATTATTAGCTCTTCAAGTCAGCTGTGTTTTTACAGACTAATCACTGCTATCCAGGAGGGATCTGAACCATTCTTCTGCTTTTCCTGCTCTTACCTTCAATCTCACCGATCCTTCAGGTAAGAGACTCTGACAGTACCACTGTGGAGGGACTTGTAGACACAGACATAGATCACTACACAAGTTCTTTCATTGAGAAACATACTAGGTAAATGTTATTTTCCTCACAGTGACCAAGATTTAAATGACTTTTCCTGTCAACAGACCAATCTGGCTCAGGGATTCGGTTTTGAGTTAGAGGTGTTGGTGTTCAAGAGTCATTTCCTATACATCAGTACCCTAAGATACTCTGTTTAAAAAAACAGAGTATATTATATTGCCCTCTTTCTCCCATGTTAATACCTATTAATATACCTGGAATTTTATTTTGTAAAGTGCTACTTTATGCAACATATCTGCTCTAAAAATTGTTACCATCAGTTCATTATTTAAATATATTGCATAATCTTTCAAGAAAATTACAAAGAATCATATTTGAATGTGTGATTCTAGTAAGCCTGCTAGACTAGGAGTCCCAAGGGCAGAGTTTTTGTCCTATTTTGATCACTATCTATGATCTTCAACCAGTTATTTCACCTTTTTGGATCTCTGTTTCTTTATAGGTAACACCAGATAATCTCTAACACCTTTTCTATCACAATTCATAAGTGATGGTTAAAAAAAAAAATCAGGACTAAATTCAAAGTTTTATGTACTAGCTTTCTTGAAGCAAACTACACAAGTTCTTCTAGGCTGAAGTATGTGTGTGCACATATGTGTGTTAAAAAATAAAGGAAATATTGAAGGAGAAATTTTTGCCATAAAGAGAACGAGAAAGCTAACAAACATTTTTGAAAGGATATATCTGACACAAGACATAAAAAGTGAGCACAAAAATAAGCCAACTCAACTCAATTTTATCTAGCTTTTACTTTTTCATTAAACGGCCTTAGTTTTATTGGAGCTAAAACACTGGTGATTCATTGTAGCCCTGGCCACAATTATCTAGTCCTAGTAAAAATAGCAAGGCATTAGTGAGACTGCTACTTTGGATATATAGATACTTTCCTTTTTAAGAGGGATATAAAACATTGTACTTAGGCCCAAAAAGTTTCTGAGAAATTGGCAGAATCAAGTAGTAGCATCTCCATTACCTGGGTGAGAAAAACGTAGCACAGGGAATCTATAATTTTTGTTGCTAATTTTGCATAAAAAGGGCTAGCTAGCAAATTAGTAAACAAACCCAGGCAAAAGTTTGCCACAGTAACAGACAGTAGTTAGAAAAATCATAAATCCCCCAAACCAAGGTAGCTGAGCACTGTTAGTGGCTTTAGATATTAAAAAATAATAAAGGAATTCTCTCAACATTCCAGAATCCCACACTTTCCTGAGTCAAATTACTACTATTACTTTTCCATTTTCTACTTGACAACAGTCACTAAGTACCCCATCTTGGAAACCATGAAGTAGCAACTGTAACAAAGAAACAGTAACCTTAAATACTTCCTAAGTATTAATAGAAGGGCCAAATATTAGTCTTTTGATCAATGCAATATCAAAAATAAGTATGGATGTGTTTCAAATTAATGGCAAGTTGTCAATGCAGAAGGTTTTTCTATTTAAAAGAAGCTCCTCAAAAATTAAAACATAACAAGTGATCGTAAGAATTATACAGGACAAAATGGGAATTTTAAATTGTGGAAACTATCAATTACATCACAATGCAGGATGAACATACCTAATCTGAAAACCCAAAAATGCTCCAAAATCTGACAAGACAGCACAAGTGGAAAATTCCACACCTGACCTCACATGATGGGCTGCAGTCAAAACACAGGTAATATTGTATAAAATCACCTCCAGGCTATGTGTAAAGGTGTATATGAAACATAAATGAATCGGTACTCAGACTTGGGTCCCATCCCCAAGATATCTCATTATGTATATGCAAATATTTCAAAATCCAAAATTTGAAACACTTCTGGTCCCAAGCATTACAGATAAGGAATACTCAACCTATACTAGCTAGCCTAGTTTTCTGTGCTATGTTTAACCTACCCTGGCAACCTTTGGTTTTTTTGGGATTTAAGTACCCAACCTCCCAAACAAACATATGCTGACCTATAATCCAATATTACAATTAAGCACAGATTCAAATGGCTCAGGAATTAAAAAATAAAATTGTAAAAATATTAGAAGACACAGATGAACTTTTTAACAATCTTCAAGTAGGAAAAATCTTTCTAGGCAAGATTGAAAATGTAGAAGCCATGACTATATAAAATTTTAAATATCTGCAAAATAAGATTACAAGTGACAAGCATTGGGATAAAAAAAGACAAAGGACATAACAGAGCACAGAAAAAATAAACGCTAATATCTGTACTCAAATGAAAAGACATTCAATTTCACATTAATAAAAGAAATGCCAAGATATCACTTTCACCTATCAAATTAGTAAAAACTGACAAGAGAGTTTTGCAAAGGGATGAGGAACCAGGCACTCTCGTACATTCTTGATGAGACCGTAAACAGGTTCAATCAATTGCCAGACTGCCTTCTAAATATCTAACAAAATTTAAAAGGCACATTCTTTCAACAGGAATTTCTTCTGCAGATACATTCATACGTTTATACCAGGAATTAGGAGCAAGGATGTCCACTGCAGCATTATTTATAATAGTCAAATATTGGAAATATCAATGAGGAATTAGTGCATCTATGCAATGGAATGTTTTGTAGCCTAAAAGAAGGAACAGGATAGCTGTTTATAATAATAAATGAATAACTGATAATAATTAATATTTCTGAGCACTTACTAAGAGCTTATATGATTTATTTGCTATGGAATAATCTCCAAAACATAGTGCTAAACCAAAAAAAAAAAAAAGCAGCAGCAGCAAGGAGCTAAACAGTGTTCCCATTATGTCAAAAAAAATCAGACAGACACATACATGTTTGTATATTCACAGAAAAGTTCTGGAAGGATATACAAACATTGCCTCTAAGGAAGGGGATGTGGAGGTTCAGGTGTGAGAAAGACTGACTTCACTGAATACTGTTTTGTATTGTTTGCCTCCATCATATGCTAATTAATAAAAACACAACATCTGGTACCACATGTATAGTATGATCCCTTTATAGTCAAAATAATTTTATGTGTACATATGTATATTTCATGCCTATAAAAGTTTGGGCTGATAGGTGCCAACCGTCAACATTACAAACTATGAAGAATGAGATGGGATAGGCTGGGGAAGAGGAAGAAAGAGAGGAGCCATTGGTAAAAGCTAACAATAAGACATGTACAAGTAGAAAGTACTTTTTATAATAGAAACAATATAGATAAGTTTTAAAGTTCAGCAGATACTAGTCATGGATTTAAAGTAATGTTAAGAATGAACTAACAGGCTGGGCATGGTGGCTCATGCTTGCAATCCTAGCACTCTGGGAGGCTGAGGCGGGAAGATCACTTGAGGTCAGGAGTTCAAGACCAGCCTGAGCAAGAGTGAGATCCTATCTCTACTAAAAATAGAAAAAATTAGCCAGATGTGGCAGCGCATGCCTGTAGTTCCAGCTACTCAGGAGGCTGAGGCAGGAGGATCACAGGAATTTGAGGTTGCTGTGAGCTAGGCTGACCCCATGGCACTCTAGCCCAGGTGACAGAGCGAGACTCTGTCTCAAAAAAAGAAAAAAAAAAAAGAATGAATTAACAAAGAACATCAAGTCAAAAGCAGTAAAACTTGATTATGTTTGTAGATTAGTAACTGAAGAACAGGATCCCTGACATTTGATGCTAGAAGAGACCTTAGGGATCCCCTAGCCCAATTCTCTTGTTTTCCTGACCAGGAAATTAAGGCCCAACATGGCCAAGTCACTCAGCTGGGTAACAGTAACTCAGGGCTGCAGCCCAGAGAGCCCAACTCTTTCTACACTAGGTCAGGGCTTTTCTACCACAGTGTGCTGGGCTTGCCCACCCAATATTCCAGGGGCCTTCTCCACCCTGAGGCACCCAGCACTGCTCACTTAACTTCGCCACTTCTTAGAATCCTGTTAAAAATAGCACAGAGGATGTGAATTCAGAATATACCCAGGGAATCCTTGTAAATGTGGGAAAACTGGAAAACTATCCAATTAGGAACATTCTGCCTCTTTGTTTTATATCTTATTTTAATCTATGGAGAGAACAGAGCATAAGGAGACGGGGTGAGGGGAGGTAGAAGGAGAATAAATTGAGTAATGGACCATCTGCATAGTACCCTTGCTATATAGGGGTTGATGTTAACAAGAGGTCAAAGAATCATGCAGGCAACGATCCATACTGCACGTGTGTGGACACGTACGTGGTGGTTTGGTAGAGTAGGGTGGTGGGGCAGAGTATGCCTGAGGCTAAAGGACAGATAGAAAATAAGGCCCACAGTCAGTGGCCAGTGCTAGTGACCTCTTCTTCCACCAACTTGGTGAATACCAAGGAAGAAGGTCAGAGAACTGACAAGGAATAGGAAGAACTCACTACTATAGTACTTTGGCATTGGCTAGGCTCATTTTACACGTAATCATAGCCAATTCATGGAAATGTAAAGTAGCAAATGGAATCAGATCCTGACATCGTATTCCCAACACCTATGACCAGTATGCTTAAGCCCAGCTTCTCTGCTGTAACCAGTAAACACTCTGACCCACAGAAGGAGTAGGGTGACCATGTTGCTGGATCCACAGGACTACCTCCCCCATCCAGCTCCCAGATTTTCTCTTTATTTGGTAGAAGGCTTAAGAATTTAGGTAAGTCTTACTTTGTGAATGAATTGCTGTGGAGAAGGAAGAAGTTTGCAGATAATTACTTCTCCATGCCATAACAGAAGAACTGCAAGGAGATAATTTAAGGTTTCAGAGGTCAGAAGACTGTTTTGGCTCACTTTTCTTTAAGTCAAACTCTAATAAATATCTATTAGGTACCAGGACAAGCTTTTACCTTCCTCAAAGCACTGATCACATTTTGCAAATACTATCTTAATACCATCATTATCTGTGTGCTTTGATATAACCACCATACATTATTAAAAGCTTCATAAAAGGACTATCTGTGAATTCTCAATGGTAGCTGTAATTTTTACAATAAAAATTGTAAAAATTGTACAAGGAGGATGTTCTGTATGTGAAGCACCTTCTATGCATATAATCTAATCCTCACAACAATCCTATAAACCATGTGGATTTTTATCATCCCTGTTTCACAAATGAGAAAAATGGGGCACAAAGAGGTTAAGTAACTTGCCCAAGGTTACACAGTTACTAAGTGTTGATAGCTACCTTTTATTCAACACCCACCATTATAGGGGCACTGTGAGGGGCTTTAGAAATATTTTCTTCGACTTTCACAACAACCTTGCAAAGTATGATTTTTCTTACTTTATAAATAATGAAAATAAGGTCCAGAAAGGCTAAACTGCTACTTGGCCTTGAGCAAGTGGCAGAGCTGGTCTTCACTCTCAGTTCTGTCTGGTTCCAAAGCCAATGTTGTTCCCACTATACTGGTGCCTAGATTTTAGGGTTTCATGGACTGGTAATATTTCCAAAAAAACTGTGGGGGAAAGAGGGAGGTACTTACACAGAATTACCAATCATAACATTTTTGCAGCCATGGATGTTCAAAGAAACAACAAGTAAAAGTACTACTTTTAATATCATGGTGAAAAAACAAGGAGACTTTAACACGAAAAACTAGAAAGAACCATGTAACAGACTATAAATCAGAAAATCTCTGCTGATATAAGTGCTATCTTCCTATTTTTCTCTTGTCACCAGGCACCAGTGCAAACTCTATCATGGACAGGCACCGTGTTTGAGAACCACTTCACCTCCACTGGCTCCATCAGAGGAGTCCTCTAAAATCTATTTAGTTAGTGTCTCCTCACCTACATTCATTGGGGTTTGTTATATAGTTTTTACCACATCTATCTATCCACCCACCAATCTATCTACCTATCTTTTTCCCAAAAAAATTCAGAGTTGAGAAAAGTTATTTATAGATTTAAGAAAATAAATTTAAGTATCCCACAGGCATTCTCCCAATACACCAAAATACCTTTTGATATTAAACACCTTTGCAAAGAGGTTTTTTTAAAAAATTCTCTTTAAAGAAGTAAAGGTGATGCCTTTTAAAAGCCAACAAACACACAAGATTCATGTAAAGCCAATTCTAAGAATATCTTTAGTACTATCTGGAATTTCACATGCAGCCTCCAATAGCACATACCTTTTCCCAACTGGGAGGCAATTATAATTCCTATCTCAAAGAAGCACTCAGAATAGAAGTTAATGTCTTTCAGTAATTTAAACTCTCTGGCTGCATGTCTTTGGTTTATTAATTGCAAACTAACAGATTCAAAACACAGAACTTTCATTTTAATTTCATGTTTATTCTTGCCAGGAGAAAAATACTTTTTTGGGAAAGAACATAACATCTTATTCCTTAACTCCACAATTTAATTGTTTAGAAAGCATTTTCATAGGACTTATCTTTCTGGCAATTCCTAGTGTTCTTTGGAAAACTTCACAAATATAGAAAGGCATAAATTTATTAAGTAAAGTACAATAAACTCTCAACTACCTGGCATAGTAAGAAAATGCAGTATTCAAATATTCACATTTAAAAAGTCACCCTACATTAATTATGTCTCAAAAAAGGATTAAAAAGTCACTCCCTGGGTGATTTACGGACAAAAATTTCCCTAAAATTTACATCATAAAGTATATCTAATAAATCACAATGAACACTGTTTCATCATTCTGATGGTTAAGAAGGTTCTTGAGGATTTGCATTATAAACAGGATTTGTCTTGGCACTACAGCAACATGCCAATTAATAGAGAATTCTAGTTGAAGACAAGCCAGTTATTATTTCTATTAAAGTAGAATTCAGCTTTTAAACAACTGACTTTGGGGCCAGACAGCCCTGTGTCTGAATCTGGCCCTTCTACTTTAGAGCTGTGGGGTCCTGGGCAAGTTATTAGGGCTCTCAAAGATTCTTTTCCTCCGTGTAAAAATCTCCCCTGCTGGAATGCTGGATTCTCTTTCCAAAGATTGACTCTGGCTTAATAACTTTTTTGTAAAGAAGAAAAGGAACCACCAAAACAAACTAATGATAGTAGGTTATTAGGACTGACGAGTTGCTATCTGATGTATCTTAAATCTGGAGGACAACTGCCATGGAATTATTAAAAATGTTTGGGAGGAGGAAGGAATTCAACGGAAGGGAAGATGGGGGGACAGAAGGAGAATTAAAAAGTAGCATTGGTAATATAGAAGCTGCCTCCTTCTTTCCATTACATAGAAAGAAAAGTGGCCTCCCTGAAACTAACAAGTTTATGAGCGCCCCCGTGGGGCGGATTATCTGAATACAATCCCTCATACTTGCTGCAGTTACAGTAGAAATAGATCAATTATTTTAAAAATAAATAAATAAATAAACAGGGTTTTTAAAGAAAACTGTTTTAGTCCAGTTGCGTTTTTATTTCTCCTAGGAAATTCTAATTATCCACATAAGGTCCCTAAATATTTTTGTAATGTTTTAAAAAATGTTGTTCAGTGTTTTTAATGCTTAGTGTTTAATTCAGTAATTTAGGATGTAATTCTGAAATCACCACAAAACCAAAAATCTATGAGATTTCAAAAGATAGTCAGACTGTAAGCATTTAGGAGAACAAGGTAAATTATTACTGTGGTATGCTTAGTACTCTATAATTAAATTTTTACATTTTGCTTGCCCTATAGGTTTAGCATATAAATAAGACAAATAATAATCAGTTACCTGATTGGAAATGAGCAAATACATAGTTAATTAATATTATACCATGAAACAATATTTAGTTACCTTTTTAATATATGTGCTTTAGGTAACAGTAACATGAATTTGATGCTTTGACACCATGTGCAGATCTCCCTGTACTTAGTACAGAAAGCAGAAGAAATAGCCCTGCCCATCTAAAACTACTTGAGGTCTATATATAAAGACTTGTCGATTTTGGTAAAATAAAAATTCTTTATATGACAGACTAACTGTGCAGTAACAAGTAATATCAGATGGAGGATAAAGCTACAAACTAAGTGTGCCAGAATATTCCAGTTGTGTTAAAAATAAGGTCCCAATTGTTTATTAAAATTAAACTTTTATCTGAAACCTTAGTGGATTAAAAACTGAATATTTAGAAAATCACACACCTAATCTAAACCAACTTTCCTGGTAACATAAAGGGGTTATACTTCGGAAGAAATTTTTTTAAATACCTTCAATTGTTTTATCTAAGAAGCTATATTTACACATTTTCCCATATTTAAAATCAGGCAGTAACTATTTCCTGAGATGCCAAAAAATTTGGTCTTTGGCATGAACTACTGGCAATTTAGAGATAGGATGAGAGAAGACCAGTTTGAGGTCAGTTTCCAAACTAATATAAACTCAGGTATAAAGGGTTCATTTAGGTTAACAGGTCACATGTATTTTCCAAAATTGATCACAGTATGAATTTCTCAAAAAAATGTTTCAGTACTTGACAATGTTGGCAGGACTGGCTTCAAGCAAGTCCTACCCCTCCCCTTACCCCCCAAACTCCCAAACTAGGGGCAGTATCTGTGCCACTGGAAGAATAATAAGGCAAGCGTGTCACATCTCAATAATCTACATAAACAGGGGGAAACGTTTATGCTTTCTATTGGTATTGGCCTCTCCGAAAAGAAATGGATCATTAAAAACTCTGGAAACTCCAGAAAGGGAATCAGAGCTCAGGATTATCATGGATTCATGGAAGTTTTCCTGTTGGAGCAGTGGCTAGCCATCTTCAAGGCAGTCTAGACAGGGAGCTATGCAGGGCTCTGTAAATGCAGCACTGACAGAAAGCATTAGCTTCCTGTGCTGTACAGGTTACACCCAATAAGTTAATTCCTTCGGCAGGTCTTGCTTTGCCAGCATATTCACTATAAAACATGTAACAGACACTTAAAATAGAAATCAAGATTATAGGCAATATTTTGGAAACCAGGTCTTCCTCAAGCTGTGGAAAAATCTGGGTGGCCCAGATTCCTTCCTTTCTTAAAATAAGACTGCTTTTCCTCCCACTCTAGAAAAGAGGTGGAAATGTTTACATGGATACATCTGACGTGTTGACACAGCTCTTAGCAATAAGTCCTTCAAAAGGGCGATCTTTTCCTTCAGGTTCTGCAACAAAGCTCTGATTGTCACCGTAAGCTGAAAAGAAAAGAACACATCCTAAGTATTCCAGTCCAGAGGTGTACAATCTACTAAACTATATCATGTAAATGCTGCTTTACAGGTTATGATTCAATCCAGGAAGGGCTGGAAGAGATGATTGGCCTCCCTACAACAAACTCAGGGCTGTAAGCAGTCTCAGCAGTGCCTGGCCCAGCCTCTGGCCTGTACCCACTCTACAACCTGGCCACGTGGTAAGCAAGGCCATACCTGAACACCGACATTGACTGGAAACTGTCAATTTGCCCTCATCAGCAGCTGAATTCTGTCCCCAGAGCTTCTACCCATTGATCCTAGTTATGCACCTTAGAGCCATGCAGGAAATTGTGTTCCCCAAGTCTTTATTCAATAGCAAAACCCACAATTTCCTCAACCAGGCTTCAAAAGATGTCCCATTACTGTCTCGACCAGTCTCTCTAAACATACTGGGAAAATTTATAACCCATTGAAACATTTCATAGCAATGTGTTCTTTTTTTACAAGAGGATTGTTAACCACACATGACTCTTTTTCCAGGAGTGTGTGAATTTTCTCCAATCATTCTAAAATCCTGGAAGAAATTTTTGTTTGTGACTCTGAAGTGCTACATTGAAGGATAGAGGAAGGGGAAAGAGAGAAAGAGAGAGCGCCTCTCAGGAATTTGGAAAAGTGAAAAATAAACTGTCCATTTAAATTGAAACATATTCCACCATGGATAAAATCACAGATATGTTAAAAACACAGAATACCACAGGTTTCATTTGCTATCTTGTTAAAAGTAGCAATTACGCAACTTGGGTGGAAGCGGGTATTCTCTCCTTTAGATTAGCAGAATCACACTAAGGAAAAGCAGAGAAAGCCAGAGGCTGGCCAAGGGCTACATACATCAAGCAACCCTCCAGAGGCATCAGTAACCAAGAAAAGTCTCACTTTAACTATTCTAATACCTCTGGGAACCAAGGAAAAACCACCCACAATGTTTACAGGGAAACGTCAAGACAAGCAGGTCTTTCCTCATTCAAACAGTAAAGAGCAAAACAAGCAAACAAAAAAGCACCACACACACACCAGACCTACAAAGAGCCTACAAAATTAAAGATCAAAAGCATTCAAGAGATGAAAGAGTATAGAGCCATTAAAAAGTATAACTCAAACTCAGTTTGTTCACATAGAAAGATATCCAGTTTAACTTATTAAAAGAAAAAATCAAGTCATAAAACGTCACCCAAATAATAACAATCCAGGAACTAAACACACCAAAATGCCAACAGTGGTTATCTCTAATTAGGATTTCTTAACATTTTATAAGAAAATGATTACTTTTACAATCAGAAAAAATGTTCCATTCGCATAATTAAACAGGTGCTTTCCAAAGCACAGAAAAAGATGGAATGTCTAATTCATATTTTAAGCTAACATAACCCTGGTTGAAAAAAAAAAAAACACTGACAGAGATACCACATCCATTTCACTTAAGCATTATAAATATAAAAATCTTTTTTAAACTATTAACAAAGCAAATTCAGAATTACATTGAAAAGGACAATATACCATTACCAAGAAGAATTTATTCTAGTTATTTAAGACAGTTTGATGTTAGAAAATAATCTAATTAAATAATAACAATCTAATAATAAAGCTCATGGTGTTAATGATTACAAATAGAATAAATATATGATTAATACAGTATGGGGGAAATTAAAAACAAAACCAAAAAAAAAGAAAGAAAAACCAAAGCTGGAACACTATTGCCTTAACTGCACTATTATCTAACTTTGAGCTAGATGTTCTGACCAATGCAATAAGACAAATTGAAGAAATATATAAAGACTGGAAAGAAGGAGATGAAAATATCATTATTTGCAGATTGACAATAGTCTATATGGAAAACTTCAGAGAATCAACTGAAAGATTATTAGAAACAGCAAAAAAATTCAGTACAGTGATCAATAATAAAATGAAAAAAATCAAGGGCATTCTTTTCCTAGGGAGAAATTTTTTAATTATTACTTTTAAACTTCATTAACGATACCAACAAAATCTAAAAAGTATGTAGCATAGTGCCAGACACATAGTAATTATACAGCAAATACTGCTGAAGGAATGAAGAACTGCTGAAGGAAACACTCAACACAGTAAAAATGTAAATTTTCCCCAATTTGATCTATAAACATACTATGTGCCTATTTGAAATCCCATTTGGATTCTTTTATTGCAAAGGAGATGGTAATTGAAACATAACACAAACTTTGTTTTAAATGAAGTTTTACAAAATTACTCTGAAAGAAGGATAAATGAAGGAAAATTAAGAAAAGCCATGAATATGTATAATAAAGGCGGTCTTAAACAATCAGATATGAAGTTGTCATTACAAAAAACTATAGAAGTACAATGCAGGCAGTTACTAACAGCTTCAACAGAGTAACAGAACAGACAGATGGCCCAGAAGCAGTGCAGCTGTATAAAAATTCATTGAATGAAACAGGGTATTTCACATTTTGGGGAGGGAAATTAATGATTTATAGCAAATGGAGAAAAAAATAAAAGTAGATACCTACAACACACCAAAATAAACTTCAAATATTTCAAAGATTTATAAACACACACAAAACAAAAAACAAAATAAAAAACCAACAGAAGAAAAGCTTAAAGAAAATTTAGATAATTAGGTAAAATATTTATGTGACCTCTGGGTGTAAAAGACCTTTCTAAGTATGGCATCCCCTTCCTCTGTAAGAAAAAAACCACAGATAAAAGTACTGATAATTTTTCAGGTCGTATATGGTAAAAAAATATACATATATACTGATAATTTTAAATAAAATTTAAAACCAGGTACATATTTAAAAATGTCACTTACAAAATCAAAAGCCAAATAAACAGAAAAAATATTTGTACCAAACATGCCAGATCAAAGCTTAATATAGTTGACACATATAAAAAGAGAACTTTAAAATTAAAAAATAATAAGATTAGGCTAATTACATTATATAGGCAATTCATAAAAGAAATGCAAATATGCAACAAATATGAGATGTTCAAGACATAAGTAATAAAAAATGCATATTAACCTATTGTAACATAATAATTTTACCTAACAGAGAAAGATTTTTAAAAGATAATCATAATCGGTATAGAAATGTAATTATGTGACATATATATGTTCAAAAGGTTTAAAATTTTATACAAGCCAAATCCAGGAAGTCTACCTTGAGGAATTTATTCTAACATGGGCCATAATTCAAGCACAATGAAAAGTCATTTACAATTAGAAATAACCTAACTGTCCATGAAGAAGACAGTTGTTAAAAGAATCATAGCTCTGGGGGCCAGGTACAGTGGCTCACACCTGTAATCCTAGCACTTTGGGAGGCCAAGGCGGGTGGATTGCTCGAGGTCAGGAGTTTGAAACCAGCCTGAGCAAGAGTGAGACCCCCGTCTCTACTAAAAATAGAAAGAAATTAATTGACCAACTAAAAATATATATACAAAAAATTAGCCGGGCATGGTGATGTATGCCTGTAGTCCCAGCTACTCGGGAGGCTGAGGCAGTAGGATCGCTTGAGCCGAGGAGATTGAGGTTGCTGTGAGCTAGGCTAACGCCACGGCACTCACTCTAGCCTGGACAACAAAGTGAGACTCTGTCTCAGAAAAAAAAAAAAAAGAACCATAGCTCTGAATATACTTACTACAACAGGAATAAATTCCTTTATAACCTGGAACTGGCAAAAAACTTAACTATGACTAAATAGACAGAAGCAATTAAAGATGGATAATCAACTCCATTTTTTTAAAAAAACTACAAGCAAAGTCAAATGTCAAATGACAAAGGAAATAATTACCATTTCTCAAGAAGAGCTAATCTCTCTAATATCTTCAGGAGCTCTTACAGATTAAGACTAAAAAGGCCAACAGTCCGATAGAAAAATGGGCAAAAGACAAGAAGATTCACAGAAGATTCACAAGAAGGTTCACAGAAAATATATATAAGTAGCCCTTACCCATATGAAAACATACTCCACTTGACTCACTGTATGAGTAATACAAATTTAACACTACACTGAAATACCATTTCTCACTTATCAGATTGGCAAAACATTCAGAAGACTGACAAAACCCTCTGTTGGTCAGGCTATGAGGAAACAGAAGCTCTCACACATTGCTTGTGAGGGTACCAAAGGTTACAACCCCAGTGAAGGGGAAAATTTCATAACAAGTAAAAAAAAAATTATGTATGTCTGGTTTTGAGAACTCACTCTTAAAAGATACCTCCACAAATAAACTTTTTTTTTAAAAAAAGTACAAAGTTATTGACTACAGCATCATTCATAACAGGAAAGGATGGGAAACCATTTAATAGCCCATCCTTAAGAGACAGATTAAATGAACCAAGTTACATTCACACAATAGAGTGTATAGAGTACTACACAGCCCTAAAGAAGAACAAAAAGGGTCTCTATGAATTAATATGGAGAGATTTATATAATATATTATTAAGTGAAAGGCGTAAGATATAAAAGACTATCTTTCATATAAAAGGAAGATAAGAACACACACATACATAAACACACAGGCTTATTTCTGCAAAAAGTAACACAGGAAGAATAAGCCAGAAATTAATGAAAATGGTCACCTAGAAGCAGTAGGTTAAGAAGAGGTGGAAAAGAGGAATGGGAACAAGATGTTGAGTGTACTTTTTTATATAATTTTGACTTCTGAACAATGCAAATGTTTTACTTATTTAAAATAAAATCAAAAAGGTTGGGGGAAAGCAAACCCTAAAAATGAATAAAAACAGAAATAAAAGATTGCATAAGATACACAAAAATAGAATCAATACTAATAACTTTGGAACAGAATAACCTCAGTATTCTTAGTGGAATATTCTAAATTTTTAGAAAATACACAGATTTTAGACTTTATTTAGTATTTGTAGTGGTACTTTGTAGTAATTTTAAAACTATTTTCTGTAAACTGTAAGATAGACCAAACATGTAAAAATATATTGATGCTTTTGGAAACCTGGGTTCTCAAGGTGGGAGAAAGAAAATACAAATTTGGAATGGGGAAGGTAAGGAAGAAACCTATGGTGCTGGATATGAATCAAAGGCATCAGTATGAACTAGAGATTTCATAAAAATGTATTTCCTAGCCAAATCCCACTGTTGTTTTTGTACAGCCCACAACTAAAGATGGTTTTTACATTTTTAAGTATAAAATATAAAAAAGACTATCATCCTTTTGATGACAGTGGATACTCAAAAGAATTGAAGACATTGTCTCTTGGTCCGCAAAGCCTAAAAGATTTACTATTTGGAGGAAGCTTACTAATCCCTGAACTAGACTATAAAACTGTCAGAAATGTTTAAGGTAAAACAGGAGAAATTAAATATATGTTATGCTTCCTTTAGTCTCAATGATTAAATAACTACTAATTGGTTGGTTGTAATATCAATTCAACATATGTAAGCAGATAGACCCCTATATAAGTACACATACAGAGTCTCAGATATAGGAACGTTTTCAGACCTCCAAGCTCAAACAAATCATTTTAAGTACTAAGTCTCTCCTAGTATTACCTTGGTTGTCTTTTCACCTTTTCTTTCATACTGGTTTCGTTGTTGAATTTTCTCAGCAATCTCCTGGGCAATTTGACACGTAGAATCATATGTGGAGAACCTGCGACAAAGCAATAAAAAGAGAAAAATGTTTAAAGTTGTTTAAAAAAAATTACTGCATTGTCTAAGTTTGAGT
>CAUYPO010021768.1:0-13686 GCA_963574435.1 Cheirogaleus major | reverse complement strand
CTACCAGTTTGAGCACTATTGACTATTTTTTTCAGGCTCTGTAAAGCTCTAGGGATCTCAGCAGGGGTTGGAGGAACCAGCTCAACCTTGGCGTAGTACCAAAATGTGGCCAATCGAGGCTTCGAATAAGTCACAGCAGCGTTCACCAGCGCCGGGGCCTTCTCCGCGAGGTTACGGACAAATTGAGCCATGGTGCCAGAAAGGAATGCCCGTCGCCCCAAAAGCATACAAAGGGTTTTGATGCATGACATTAGTATGGGAGAAATCGGTAGCATCAAGAGAATAAAAGAATCTGTGGAGATTGGCTGTGGAAGATTTGATCAAAAACATGAATAGCTATATAGTATATGTTGAATTGTAGAGTTGTTTATGTAAAGAATTTGGGCTTGGCACTAACCGCCAGGAAAAAATCATCTGGGCAGCACACTTATATTATGCCAAAGATATGTTGTTCTTGTAAGAGTTAATGTTACTTTGGGGTATGTAAGTATTGAGATATAATTCTTTTGTTACACTCTGGAGAAATTCAGTCAAAATGGTTAGAAAGAGAGACCTCTGAGAAAGATTAAAAGAAGTTGAAATTGTTTGATTTGGACAGAGTAATCAAGAGATTTGGAGTTATAAGGAGAAGAAGCACCAGCTGTTCTTTATTTCTGTTAAGATAGAGTAAGAATAAATGGATATTCATGAGAGTGGAAAATATGCTGGTTGGTTGTTAGAACTGTACTAGAAAAAAAAGGAGCATCTTTCCTTGGAAATTTTGAATGCAGCATGTAATTGCATCTGATAATAACTGTATGTCTTCATTTGATAAATATGTATTGAATAGCTTCCACAGAAAAGTCTAATGTTAAGTGCTGATTTCTGTTTGAATATACGAAACTAAACCTGGGACTTGATATAAGGTTCTTTCTTGTTCTGTGACTTTTCCAAACATTCTTAGTGTGTTAAGTGAGACTTCTTGAGAAATGAAAAATCTATTATCATATCCTTCCAGTGGGGTAATATACCAAGATGTTTTATATATTTTTATATATATGTAGTTAAGAATAGAATGGCTCTATAAAGTTAGTCACCCTATGATGTCAATTAAGCTGACCTTCATATCTGTGTCTTTTTAATATTCCTCACAAAATGTCAAGAGAAGTTTAGTAATGCTGCTCATACTTTTTTGTCATTATTTACAGTGTATTATGTATACAGTGTAATCCATCAGCCAACTTTAATTTCATAAGCTATTCCTTGTTTTTAAACAGTGCCTTTCTTATATTAAATATTTATGGCAGTCTTTGGGAAGAATACATTAAAATAGCAGATGGGGGTCGTTTTAAACATTTCCTTGATTGAAAGCAAGGGGACCCCCTTGTGAATTTATAGTCTGCTTTCAAAGAAAGTTCACAATGTCTGATAATAACCCAAGGAGGCAAGAATTCCACCAATTCCCAGCACTGTGATTTCAAAAAGCAATGGCTGCAAACAATCTTCATGCTTCAACACCTCCCATTTTGAAACTGTTTGCAAGGGCAGTGAAGAATGGTGAATGAAAGCGTTTACAGTTGTATTGCCTATTAATAATTCAATAGGAGTACACCTCTTTTGCATTAATATTACTTTTTAATCGATTTTTAACCACAATAGCAAAGATAAGTGGAAAAACAAATTTTTGACCTATGTGGGACAGGAAGATGTGTCCTAGACTCTGGAATTCTGGAACTTGAAAGATATTTTGGGAATTATGTCGTAGGTTTCCTAAAGCAGGGCTGTGCTTTTTTGTTTATATTTTCTATTTGCTTTGGTAACTAGTAAGTCTGAATCTAGAAATAATGGTTACTTTTCTGCCTAGAATGGTATCTTCTCCCAGTTTAAACTTAGAAGAACTGTACATTTTTAATTACATTATTTTCTTTAATAGCCATATAGACCTTCATAAACATTATTGAATATAAAAATTGTCAATTTTTTAAAAAATCTTTGAAGATTATTTGTTAAACTGTGTCATTTGACTGTTGCTAGTTGAGGTGTTTCTTTCTTAACCAACCTTCTTCTGGTTTTCTAAGCAAACAGCTTGCGTTTGGTGTAAAAGGGAAAGGTTTATCTATGAAAATCTCATTTTAGCATTAACCAACTATTTCATTAATGTTTGGTGAGAGCTTTGAATGTTTCAAGCCAGGGAGATTATGACTCCTATAGTACTAAAGACACTTCCTAATCAATAGTGGCTATCCTCAGCTGATATAGTGATTGTTTTATATCATATAGAATGTAAGTGTGTGTGTGGATACCATGGACAGACTGGTGGTATCAGAGTCTCTTTAAACTTACATTTTGGGAGTAACTGTTCAATCCTTTTTTAGTGGGGATATAAAGAAACTGATTTTCTAGTAGTATAAATTATATACCCTTTTTAAGGAAAGGTTTTGTTATGTGCACTGACTGTAACATTACATTTTAACATATAGTCCAGTAGTTTTTCCCAGATGACTTTCCAAGGACCTGTGAATCACCCAAAACATCAAGCCAAATGTTGTATTGACTTGTTTTTGGAAAAGTATCCATAGCTTCCATCAGTGTCAAAGGGATCTCTAACCCCAAAACTTGAGCTACTTTGTTTAAGCTCCTATTTTCCAGATGAAGAATCTAAGATCTGACAATATCAAGTGACTTATTTAAAGTGAGACAATATTGGAATAGCTATAATCAAAATCATTTTTTCTACTGTAAACTGTCCCTGAGGTTTCCAATACTGTTTTGTAAGTTAGTTGTTTAGAACCTGGAATTGAAAAAATTATGAACTTTTTCCATACAGAAATCTATTTAACTCAAAATATGTATGAACTAGAGTCCTGGATTCATACCTCAGGATATTATTTTGAATTCCATCTGAACTTGAGGATGATATCTAGAAAACCAGCCAATATTCATTAATATCTTCTAAGTGAAAATATACCCCCTCCCACATTTTTGAACCTATAGAGTGGAAGTGTAGCCTCTCCTTCTTTTGACAGTTATTACAATAAATCCTGACAGTTCCAGGCAATATGGAAAATTCCCAGTAGACATGCAAAAGATCCCCACTTGAAAGTCCATGCTTAGTTTGATAACTTTGCTGGGCAGATGGTGGCAAGAGATGACTTTAATGTATGCAACCACTGCTAGGCTAGATTTTCTTTAGTGGTATTCCAAGTCTTCCCTAGGGAGAGCACACATAAAGGTATTGTCTTATTCTTCCTGGTAATAAAGATTAACCTTGGGGGCAAGGCTAGCAGTTTCCTGTGCTGCACAATGTGGGAGACAATGGAAGGGAAACCCCAGAAAAGCTGAGATGTTCCCCAGCAAGAGCAGTAGTAGGGAAAGTAAGATAGTCAAGAAAGCAATGAGAAGGGCATGTTTAGACAGGGCACTCATTCACAAGGAAGAAATGATAACAGATCAGATTTTTTTTCAATCTGTGTCTTATGTATTTGATGTTACTAGCAGTGATTTTTTTGCTTTATATTTGGCTTTTTCTTTTGTGTTCATAATTGTCAAAATAGACTTTGTTATTGTTGCTTTGTACCAGGCAGGATGCAGGCTGATATATTATTTTTATTTTTTCTGGCTGATACCTGAAGATCTACCACCTGTCCACCTCAAGGGGCAGCGGCAGGTGTGTCCTTCCCCACTGGCAGATGGGCTGCAGTGACCCCTTCTACTGCCCAACTTGAGGCAATGTCTTCTCTCATCCTAGTCTTTAAAGAACACAAGAAAAAAGGCTTACAGACTTAGCACATTATTTTTAAAATGATGTCAGCTCCTGATTTATGGTTTTGGTGCTTGTTTAAATACTCTAAAACTGTGTTTTCTTTTTTCCTTTAATTTAAACTTGTCTTCATAAAGTTGGTTTATAAGAAAATATCTTTATCAAGTTGATTTGGATTTTCTGGGTCAAAAGTATAAGTGATTTCTGGACTTCTATTTTTAATAAAAAAGTACCAAGAAAAGATGCATTAAAACAACAAATCTAATTTTAAAAACACTTAATGAATTAAAAAGCAGACTCACACCAAACTAATGAAAGCTATTTAAGAGAAGTCAGTTGAAGTGGTTTTAAGCATTTATTTCATGCTTTTTTAACTCCTTGACTGTTAACACCATAAACGTGAATTTGAAAAAAATTAACTTGGTTTTGAACTCTATAAAAAGTATTTTTTTTTCTTTTAATTAACTTTATTGTTTTTTAAAGCCCTGCATCAGGCTCTATTTCTGTGCTTGGGTAGTTCCCATTTGCAAATAGGGCAATTTCTGCATATAGGTCTGAACAGGCTATGCCACAATTATCCTTTTTATTGTAACTTTACTGTCAGAGAAGTAGTTTTCTTCTTCAAAATGGAGATTCTAGAGTAACTCAAATGCCTTAGTAAACATATTGTCATTTCCTATTTCCAAAGGCAATGGCCCCTGATCCAGCAAACAAAAGCCATATTGGGACCTGGAGTGGATCCATATCCTCTCATTGTTCTTTTGGTATCATATAATAACAACAGTTGCTGGCATTTGCTTTTTACTGTGTGCCAGGCAGAGTGGGAACTGTATATGTGGATTATCTCATTTAATCTTTAACATCACCTTTATGAGGTGTAGGTGTTATGATTATCCAAATTTCACAGTTGAGGATACCTAAACTCAGAGACAGTACTCAAGGCTACCTTGGCTGCCTAGCTAGTAAGTGCTAGAGCCCGAATTCTAACCCAGGTTAACGCTAAAGCTTACCAGGGGTCCTCAGACTTTTTAAACAGGGGGCCAGTTCTGTGTCCCTCAGACTGTTGGAGAGTGCACACTGTGGGCACAGGAGGAGTCGGCTGCTAAGCAGGACAGGTAGCAGCGGCAAAAACACCTAGCGGGCTGGATAAATGTCCTCGGCCAGCCACATGTGGCCTGCGGGCCATAGTTTGAGGATGCCTGGTAGCCTAATGTGAATCACTGTTTTATACTGATACGTGATATGTACATTTATTGATATATATGTGTTGTTTGTCTAGTTACAGTTCACCTTTGAAGTCACTTCAGCTAAGAGGAGTTACTGTATATAATAATGGGCCTTGTGCCACCCGTCAGGCCCTGTGCCGACAAATTTGTTGTTATTGAATTGTAATAATCCAGTGTCACTATGCAGTTTTACAAACGGGACCTAGGAGATATTTATGTGCTCATTGTCACTGCCTAGAAGAGTAAGATTCAGGGGAGGCTTTCTCCAAACAAAACCATTCCTCTATTGCTGAGTAAGAACTACTTGAACAAACTACACCAAGAGATTAAAGTACAATTCATTTCTTTCTGAAAATGTGGTGGTGTATTTGTCTCTGTGGTTTCTGATTATCTTTAGGACACTTTCTAACAAATGATTTTCAACCCACATTAATATTGAAAAAAAATTGTTTTTAAAAACTTTTCCCTTGCCTAGAAGGTGAAACATTTGCAGCATTTCCCTCCTTGCTGTCCCATCCCTTTCCTTCCTTTAGCAAACATTAGTTGAGTACTTATTATGTGCAATAGTCACCGTGCAAAGGGCCGGGTATACCTAAATGAATGAAACAGAAGACCCTTACCTGAAAGACCCTCAAAATATTTTTGAGCAAGTACTATCTAGTACTTGCTTTGAAACTTATAAATAAAGGACTAAAGTTTCAAAAATCTTTAATGGATTTTATAGTATAGATTATTTCCACGTATTTAATGTGCATCTCAGATGTCAAGTTCTTTCTGTGTGCTTTAGTACCCACACATAACCGTAAAAATCTTGCCTTTGTATCATACTGATCTCTACCAATTCTTCATTTCTTTCAACTGTAGTGGAAAACCTATATATCATGGTGACACATGAACCATTTCTAAGCTATTTTTAAGAAACTGGAGCCTATAGTCCTTTTGAGGATCAATAATTGAGAAGAATGAAATCATAGTGTGAGTGTTAACTAAATTTATGGAGGGACTCTTAAAAGTTAAGTTGTTGCTGTGTACTTTTATAAGCCCAAACCTCATCTTCTCAACGTTGGGTTGTCAGAATCACCAGGGCACACAGTCTTGGATGTCACCCCAGACCTATTTAATTAGAATCTTGCTCACTCTGCTTCCCACTTGAATTTTTAACATGATTTACAGGTGACAGTAGACCTTGAGATCCATTTTCTTGCTGATTTAGTTTATATTTAAGCATAAACAGAAGAAATGTTGGTTGAGGGGAAAAAAAAGTAATGACAGAGGGATACCTGATGACTTGTGAGCCCTAAACCTCCTTAGATTTCTGTAAATTGAGTTGACACAATGCCTCCTGGCCCAAGACCTGCCTTCTTTAACAAAAGGGAGTTTCTTCAATGGTTCTAAACTAGGATAAGCCCAGATTCCCCTAACACCAAATTCCAGAGCCCTGAAAACTCTCACTTTTTAGAGAATATAATTTCCCAACCAACACCAAAAATGTTTCCTTAAAGTAAAATGGAGGGGAGGGTATTTTCCAAGAGATCCCTTTTTCTGATGAATTCATGTAAATCCTCACAGACCTCTCCTAAGGGAACCCAGCAAACAGTACTTTAATATTAATATATACTTGCTATGGAGCCAGAACATGTACTAGGTGTTTTTTATGTCACTCAATTTAGCAGTCAAATGAAATGGTTATTATTTATCCTCAGGTCAATTGAATAATTTGCCCAAAGTCATTGAGTGAAGGAGCTAGAAATCAAACTCTGGTTGGCTGGATTTTAAAACTGTCTTACCAAGGAGGAAAAAATTGGAAGACGGTGTTTCACACTCTGAATCACAAAAAAAAAAAAATTAAATAAATAATAAAAAATCTATCCCAGGAAGTCACCATGAGCAGAGTAGCATGGAATAAAAGGACTTTCTTCAGCCATCCTGGAGAAAGAAGGTCATCTCCTTTCTTAAATTTAAGTGTTTACCTTGCACATGAGAATACACTACCCTTTGCTTCAAGACTATAAGATAATTGTTTTGGTTTCAAAGGTCTGTCTTTCTGATTCTTACAGGATTAGAATAAATAGAGGTGATGTTTATGTCAACAATGTTATTTAGCCAAATATGTAACACTGTCAGTTTGAAAGCTAGATGGTAGTTGATTCTAAAGGATGAGATACTTATTAACCAAGACTAGAGACTCAAAATTAAGAATGCCTTTGCAACTGTAACTTTAGCACATTTGCCTGAATGTTATAATATATTCACTGTAAAGTCTAGAAGCCTTATAAATATATGACTGGCAGTTGCCTCAGGCAGAAATCTTTTACTGATGCAATGAGATAAAAGTAATTAAGCTACATGTAGACTGATGGGTAATTAAATCCATGTGAAGCATTTTGTAACTAATTGCTATGTTCTAATCACAGATTGCTTTCTATTTGTCAAGGTAAGTGTATATAATTACA
The DNA here is from genome assembly GCA_963574435.1 of Cheirogaleus major. Classification (NCBI taxonomy): domain Eukaryota; kingdom Metazoa; phylum Chordata; class Mammalia; order Primates; family Cheirogaleidae; genus Cheirogaleus; species Cheirogaleus major. The sequence goes on along the minus strand of CAUYPO010021768.1, from coordinate 6,268 downwards.
CAGTCCTTATTTTCTTTAATCTGAAATCATCCCAGTTGGGTGAATATTTTTAAGCACTGTGAATCTTAGACTATTTAGTACATTTTTTGCATAAAGATAATTTACATATTTTGTAATTTGAGGGCCTTTTATAGTAAAATAGCTTTTAGAGTCACTGACACCAATTCTGTGGTCAATAGAGATTTCTGCAATCTAGGTTCATTGTTTTATCTTTTTTTAAAAAGTAAAAAGTATTTTGTTATTTACTGAATGCCAGTAAGATTCAAGGCATTATATGGACTATGGTCCTGATCACAGTAGTTAGAAAAGACCAAAGATCTAAGTAGGTTAAAAATAGATTTCGATTGACACAGGATATAAAACAAATAAACAGCTTTGAGGGCTGGAGAATCTCAGTATGAGAGAGCAATATGCTTCAAGGTATGGTTGGAACTCCTTGGCAGATTGTAGCTGGTGTGACCAGGGCATTTCTATAGTCAGGGGACTAGAGTAGATTTCATCTCTTGATAGGAATAGAATTGTGGATATAGACAACCCATTCAAAACCAGATTTTTAAAAAACAAGTTGCGTCTGCTGCTGTGTGACACTAGACAGTGCAGAATGTATGTCTTATTCATCTTTGTGTTCTTAGTTTGGAGCTCACTCAGTTAATATTTGTGGCATCACTAAGAGTAACATGTAGACTAATAGGGAATCAAAGGTCATTTCCTTCCTTCCTTGCTTCCCTTTTTTTTTTTTTTTTTTTTGAGGTAAAGTCTCACTCTGTTGCCCTGGGTAGAGTGCAGTGGCATCATCATAGCTCACTGCGACCTCAAACTCCTGGGCTCAAGTGATCCTCCTGCCTCAGCTTCCTGAGTAGCTGGGACTACAGATGTGCACCACCATGCCTAGCTAACTTTTTAAAAATTTTTTAATTTTTTTATTTTTGTTAGAGATGGGGGTCTTGATTTTGCTCAGGCTGCTCTCAAACACCTGACCTCAAGAGATCCTCCCGCCTTGGCCTCCCAGAGTGCTAGGATCATAGCCATTAGCCACCACACCCCATCCAAAGGTCATTTTCCTAGGATTATCTTCATTTGTGAACTTCCCTTTCTCATTTCTTAGTTGGATAGAGAGCCTATTTTCTGACCTTCAGGGCATATACATTAAAAAAAATCCTCTATTTAATTCTGCTTTATATATACTTTTTATTAAATCAAGTGTTTCACATTATTTTTATTGCTAATGACTTTTAATAGCATTGTAATGTATAATGAATGTCCTTCTAAGTTTGGTCTTCTCTAAATGGTAATTATTATGAGAGGCATGAATTTCTAAGGCTGAATTGTAATATATTTGTTAGAGAGCCAGGTCCTTTCCCCCTCATTTGTCCCATTTGTCATCCAACAATTAAAGTTGCCCTATATAGTGTGTGGAATTGGAGTCATCTGCTCCCTGCATACCAGACCCACTTCCCTGCACTCTGGTTGGAGGAGTGTGTTGCCAGCCTGCCAGCCATTGGGTTTTCTCTTTTTCAGATACAAATGTTATGTTGATTTCTTCATGATACTAAACCTTGTCCCATATCTTCTCCTTTGTATTAGCGTAGATATACATAATGGATAGAGATGTAATACATTTTATACTCACTGTATCTAAGTTTAATACCTCAAAAACATAGAATAAGTATTCTTTCCCAGTGCCCACCGACATCATTTTTGTATCTGTCTGGCATACTGCTTTTGGTTGTGCTTTCCTATTTTGTAAATATTTAGCTTAAAATTTTTCTGTACTCTTATTTTCTTTAATTCTGTGTCATTTGATTTTTTCCACATATGTCTTGGGAAACTTCACCTGGGGCTTGGTAGCAATTATTAATACTTAATAAAATACTATTTGGTGATGAAAATGGCAGGACTGTGGCATGTTTCAGAAGGTGGCTTTTTAGTTCCTAATTGCAAATGGAGGATGTAAAAAATTCTCTTTTTTATGTAATGTGTGTGGCTTCTTATATGAAGAAGAATGTGTGTGTTTGGTGGATTTTTTAAAATAAGGTAATTTTTAGAAGCATCCTAACAGAAGCTACTTTAAATCAGGAAGCTTTGACTGAGTGCTGAGGGAAATAGGTTCTTGATTTGCATTAGACAATGACTATGTTGGGCCTGCCTTACTTAAACTTCACCTGAAGCTTCTGGAGTAAAAGTTGGTAAGCAAAGATTTCACATCCTCCGAGTCCTTTGCCCTAATAACCAATACTCTGCCTTAATCTTTTTCCTTGTGACTTACAAAAGTGTTGTAAAAATAGTATAGAGTTTACATTTACCCTTCATCCAGCTTCCTCGAATGTTAATATCTTAGCATGACTGTTGTACAACAATTATCAATACCAGAAGCTTAATGTTGGTACAACAGTATTATGCGATCTACAGACCATGTCCAAATTTCACTGGTTGTCTGACTAACATCCTTTTTCTGGTCCCAGATTCAATCTGGAATCCCACACTGCATTTAATTGTCGCGGCTCTGTAGCCTCTTCACCTCCAATCTGTGTCAGGTGTTCTGTCTTTCTTTGTCTTTTATAATTTTGATATTTTTGAAATGTAGTGGCTAGTTATTGTATAGCAGCTCTCTCAATTTGGGTTTGTCTGGTGTTTCTACACGATTAAATTCAGGTTCTGTGTTTTTGGCAAGAGCACCACTGAAGTTATTGCTGTACACTTTGCAGGACATCACGGTACATGATGTTAAGATGTCTCAGTTTTGGTGGGCTTGATTTTACCACTTAGTTAAGGTGATACTACATTTCTCCAATGTGAAGTTATTAATATTTTTCTCATTTTAATAAGTATCTTATGGGGAAATACTTAAAGACGATGCAAATATCCTCTTTCTCCTCACTTTTGCCTATAACTTTAACATTCTTGCCTCTGAGAGTTATTACTGTGGTATTTGCCAGATGGTGATATTTCTATCTTTGCCTTTACATTTAGTAATTGGAATTATATTATATGGAAGAACAGTGTGTTGTCCTCCATTTATTTTTTTAGATATTTATTTCTATAAGTATGGACTCATGGATATTTATTTAGTTCTATACTTTATAGTCCATTACTACTATCATTATTTACTTTATTGCTCACATTGTCCCAGGTGGACCTGTGAGAGCTTCTTCAAGTTGGCACCTATGTTCTTTTGATATGCTGTCATAATTTTTGAGCAATTTCTTACTTTCTGGCACCAGAAAACATTCCAGGTTTATCTTATATTTTCCCTAACCCTAGTCCTGGGGAATCACCGATTTCTCTAAGCAACTTTTGTACTTTTCATTGGGGAATGGTGGTTTGAAACTAAGATATGATCACTAGCTGTGTTCATTGTTTCTGGGCCATCATCTTCTGCCCTGAACATTGAAATTTCAAATTTGTGCAGATATGTTGAAACTGGAAGATAGTACACTTCTGTGTGGACTGATGATCTTCAAATGCTTCTCTAGTGAACCTCTCCTTTTTTCTTATTAAAATGCTATTCTTATTTTAAAGGGAAAAATGGATTACGTTAATTAATAGAATCATTTTGAGTTTTTGCATTTCTCAGAGAACTTTTTTTATTGTTTTGGTGGCTACTCTCCATTAGTTTCAATGTATAAAAAGGTGATAAATTAGTGTATAAGCAGGAAACAAATATTAACAGAAGCTCAAACAATGTATTATTTTTATAGCCTATTTTGTGGGGTCTTTTTCTGTTGAATACATATGTTCTAGGCATTGTCTGTATAAATTCTAATGTAATGGGAATAAGCACTTATATCTTGTGTTCTGTTGGAAATACTGTGACTTTCCTCTTTCCCACCATGTAAACAAAATCTAAGAACTGCAGCTGTAGGCTTCTACTTCATGTTCTCATCTTGATATCTCCTCCTCCTTTCCTGCCCCCAGTGTGCTTTCCTTCTTCCCATCTTTTTGTTAATTTATTCATTCAGTCAACAAATATTCACTGGATGCCTACTATGTCCTCAGGCACTGTTCTATTGCAGGAGCTACATTGGTGAACTAAATAGAGGAAAATCTCAGTGTTATTGTATCTTTCATTCTAGTTAGGGATACAGTGAAGAGGCAGTACACAATAAACATAATTAGAAGTAAATTACATAGTATGTTAGAAAAAGATACTTCTCTCCATTTTTTTTTCTGTCTTCTCCCTCCTGCTACATTTACTGAGTAATTGCTTTCCATAGGACACTGTTGGAGATCTTTAAAATAAACAATGAAAGAAAGAGTCCCTCTCTAGGACCTCCGCTTAATCCCTAACCAGCTGAAGCCACAGGAAATAACACAAAAGAACTGGGGAGCTACAGAATACAAAATGAAAATTTATTTCAGAAAGGTTTTGTAGAATATTTAAGTGAACGCAATTTGAAGCATCAAAATGGCTTTTTCCTAGAAGAGATTTGGCAGACTTAATAGAAGTAAATAAAGCATTTGAAAAACTTAACCAGCACACTTATGAAAGATAACAAAATGATTTTGCTGTAATTGGCTAAGTTCGGGCCAGTGCAATTACAAGTACTCTGTTTTCTTTTTAAATCATAGTAAGAAAATTCCACAGTAATATATTGGCTGCAGAAAAGGAGAAAGGTAGAGTGGTTCCTTGTGATGGTTTTATGGAGGGGAATTGAGGGGTGGCAAATTTTAGTTTTAAGTTAACATGAGTGCTTTGATAATGATATTTCACTTTTTCCTAAAAGTTGTGTAAGTCGCACTTGGAAATTAAGAGCCTTTTGTTTTTTAATGCCTCCAATATATCCGGGAATGGGAAATGAGCCTTTAAAAGATTTCTATTCCACTCTCGTATTGGTTAATGATAGGCAAGTCACATATTGTACCTATTTTCTATATTTGTTTTCTCATTTATAAGTTATGAGATAAATACTTGTTTATAATTAGAGGCAATTTGTAGATCTTTGAATGTATCAAAAGTTAGGAATGCTATTTGCAGCAAAAACTACTATACATGTATTTTAATAGTGAGATTTAAGGGGTCAAAGAACTTTCAGGTATAGTTTTAAGTGGAACAATTTGTCTTGCTATTTTTAAGATATTGTGTGATGTATAAAATGTGCATATCTGAGATAACATAAAGATAATACACAAAATGATTCTTGTAGAGTCGGGTTTGTGAATGATATTTTTTAATGTATTAACTTTATGTAATATAATTTTGTGAATTTTAATAAAATATATTAATACGATCAAATAAAATACTCATAAATGAAGTACAAAATTTATATGTATAGTATCTTAGATCTATCAAAATCATATTATTTAACCATGAAGAATTTTGAGTTAAAATTATCATTTGAATTAAAGTTCATGTTAATTCTTTCAGTGTTTTATTGTAGACAGTTCTATAGTCTATAACAATGCTGTCCAGTAGAAATACAATGTGTGCCATGTCTTTAATTTAAAAATTTCTGGTTGTCACAGTAAGAAAAGTAAAATGATACAGATTAAATGTATTTTATTCAGATATTTTAATTAACCCAATGTATTCAAAATTAACCATTTCAATTTGTAATCAACATAAAAAATCTGAATGACATATTTTACTTTGTTTTCATAATAAGTCTTTGAAATTTGATATGTACCTTTGCACTTACATCACATCTTAGTTCAGACTAAATGTATTTCAAGTGCTCAGTAGCCACGTGTTGCTGGTGGTTATATTGGATGGTGCAGGTTTATTACTCTTAATGCATCTCATGTTATTTACACATTGTTTTGGTTTTCTACAGTGTTTTTTATTTCTAATGCCACTAACACTTTATTTTGAGGTTTCAGTTGGTACTTCTCAAGTTGCTATAATTATAGTCAACATTTTATAGGTCTTCTCTTTGAACTGCTGAGTTGGCATAAAAAGAATTGTTTTAATTATTTATTTTTTTTTCATTTCAACATATTAGGAGGGTACAAAGGTTTAGGTTACATATATTGCCTTTGCCCCACTCGAGTGAGAGCTTCAAGCATATTCATCCCCAGACGGTGCATACTGTACCCATTAGGTGTAAATATACCCCTCCCCTGCACCCCCTCCCACCTACCCTCCACCCAATGAATGTTGCTGCTACATGTGCACATAAGTCTTGATCAATTAATACCAATTTGCTGGTGAGTACATGTGGTGCTTGTTTTTCCATTCTTGAGATATTTAACTTAGTAGAATGGGTTCCAGCTGTTATACTGCTGTTTTTATAGACACTGTCACCAAATACTTTAATGACATTTATCGGGT
>CAUYPO010021767.1:0-28527 GCA_963574435.1 Cheirogaleus major | reverse complement strand
TTTAACAAGTCCTTAGTAGGAGTTATTATAGTTATTTTCCTAAAGCTGCCTGTAAAGTAAAACAAGCTTTCAGTGCTTTAAAGCTTTCCTCATCACACAAGAGCAAAACGGATTCGTCGTCAATGCACAGCACAAACTATCTTGCGGACTTTGAGTGCTGGCCGTGGGCAAAGTTTCGCGGCCAGTGAGCGTGGTACAGAAGTGGTTAATAATAATTTCTCCTTGCTTGATTCATCTGTTTCTTATACTGTTCACTCATGGCTCCTTTCCTTGGTCGTCTTCTTTCCTGTATATAATATCCTTTCCTGCTATATAATATCAATCATACTTTGCATTATCACAACAAATTACTTCCCAAATCAATATTTTGAGTCTCAATTCTCTTTGGAGCTTAAGGCCACACATAAAGTACATGTCAGTCATCTCTACTTTGGATGTTCCCCAGCTGTGTGAATTCGTATCTACAACTCAATACCATTAAAACAGAACTCACTTTTTTTCTACCTCTACCTCCAATCAGTTCTTCCTGTGTTCACTCTTTTTGGCTGAATGGCCCTTCCATCTATCTAGTGATCAAGGCCAGAAACCAAGAGTCATTCTAGATACCTCCCTGTCCTTCACCCATCATACCTGTTTAGTCACAGGCCAATAGATCTTCCCTCCTAAATATATATTGGCTCCTAGGGCTATCTTCATTGTTATCACCACAATTCATGCTGTCCTCATTTGAAATCTTGGTATTCCAACAGCTTGGGGATTGCCACCCCCACCCCACCTCAAATCGTCTACATTACTGCTGGGTTGAATAACATAAAACTACTTGCTGTTCTTCAAATCACCATGCCCGCTTGCTCTCACTAGTCTTCTCTCTCCTGTCTTCATGGACAATGTTTTTCATCTGTTAAGACTCAGCCCAAACATCATGTTTTGTCAAGACTACCTGAATGCTTTGGGTATTGCTAAGTGTGCCTTTGCTTTTTGCCCACAGCATCCACATATTAACTCTATTAAATAATTTATCACTTTCATGCAGTGTATCCACCAAAAATAAATAAATAAATAATTTATTACACGGTGTAATAAACATTTACATTCTTGTTGCTATTTTCTACTACACTATAGAAGTGAATATTCCTGATTTATATCCAAGAATTAAAAGGAAAAAAAACTTACCTTTTCATGGCAACCGAAAGTACTGAATGTACATGGAATTGGAGCTGTAGGGCAGTCTAGGTCATAATGATTAGGCATCTAAAATCCAAAACAAAGGTTGAAAAATACTTTTCCCTGCATCTCATATGTTCTAGTTTGATAAGATCACACTTAAAATGAAGATTTACATTTTATCTAAAGAAAACTATGCATTATCTATGGCTGCTTTTGTGTCACACTGGGAGAGCTGAATAGTTGCAAAAGAAATTATATAATACTGAAAGATTAAAATAATATTTACTTCCAAAAGTTATACAGAAAGGAATATCAACATCTCATAACATGCCCCTGCTAAATTACTCAAAACTCATTTCAAGAAAATGAATGTGTTCCTCTTGCTGGGAATTGGCACCCTCTAGTGGCATTTTGGAGAAAAAACACCTTATGACAACTACAACTTTGATAAACTCAATCAGGACTTTCACTGTGGTCTAGGCCATTTAATAGGAGCCAGTCAACTATATGCACTGAAGCCACTGACTACATCCATTACTTCCTACATGATCACCTTTCATAAATCATCTTACGTTTTATTAACTGGGGCATATTTTAGCTATACTGAGGAGACTCATGTTAGAAGGTACTTCAAAGCACATTAGTAAAAGCTCTAAAGAAATCTCAGTCCTTGATTTGGGGACTCTAAGACACATTCTTTCAGGCAAGATTCATTTACACAGAATCATCTTCTTTGAAAGTGGTGCCAAATTCCCTTTAGAAATTTAGTTTGGCTATAGTTGTAGATATTTCAAGCAGAAACAACCTTAGAGATCATTTAACCTAATCCCTCATTTCTCAAGAAACAATCTAGAACAGGGGTCAGCAAAATTTTTTGTAATGGTTCAGATAGTAAATGTGGGCTGTAGGGTCTCTGTTCCAAGTACTCAACTCCATCATTGTGGTGCAAAAAGCAGCCATACACGATACATATACGTGGGCATGGCTATGTTCCAATAAATATTAATTTGGAGTAAGAATTTATTGGACAGACCTGGCTAGTGGGTCAGTTTGCTGATCCCTTATCTAGGATGTCAATTTGGCAGAGATCAGATGGCAAGTTAGTACTACAGAATCAAAACCTAGGTTTTCTGATTCTTAGTCTAGGATTTTTTCCTACATTAAATTTTATTTTTGCTGGGTTTGAAATATGCTGCATGGTTTCCTTTAAGTACCAAAAGAGAACAAAAAGGAACACCAGGGAGGTGGGACTTCATAAGCAAAAAGAGGTTTAACACCTTCAAATTAAGGCTTCCTTGGAAAAAACTAAGATTCTGTTAACAGACAAACGGAAAACTTTAGTCGTGAGACAGGTTTTGCTTGCTTCTACTTAGTAAGGTAAATCAATAATGATCTCTGGGTTTACAGATTTCATGGGTGTGTAAATATTTAGTGACTAATATTCATATTTTGTGGGTAAACTCCCTAATATCAGAAGATAGCAATCAGATGGAATTTTCCTTACTCTATTAATAATCAAAACATATAGTTCTCTATTATAACTACTACTTCTAATGATGCCCCATCAGTGGCCTACAGGACAACTGAACAGAAAGGTTACAGGTCCTGGGGACCTCCCTATAAGCCTCAGGAGCTACAGCTATAAATGATGTTCTTCTACTGAACAGACTTGCTTTCTTCTATTTCATTGCTCCCTCTTATTCTTTCAGCTGGCCTCTGGACACCTAAGATTTTCAATTCACAGCGTGTAAACACGTATTTCTTAAAGTTTTTTCTTTCTTTAAATGGGGACCCTTACTTTTGATTATTTTTATCTTAAAATTGTCTGGTGGTGTTTGGAATTTTCATGAATATACAAAAACATAGGTATTATGTTAATGACTTAAGGAATTTTACATACTTACAAAGGGCTGTATATTTTGATCTTTCTGAAAGTATTTATTAATTTATATACAAAATTTTCACACAGCTCTAATACTTCTTTAACCTGTATTCCTTTTTGCCTTACTGATTTAAATTTTCAATTAAAAAACTGTGTTTAAACTATTTATGAAAATATTATTTTATGAAAGAGAATCGTTGTACCTGTTCTCTGATGAGCATGGTATTGCAGTATTCACAGATGACATTTGCCAAAGGACAGTTCTGGTCATGGATCTGAATTTTATCAGGAAAAAAACATAAGAAAAGCATGAGAAAATCTGAAAAAGCAAAACAACCAATTTTTATAAAAAGTGATTTTTCACTATGAACAAATTAAGGACACTGATTTGTGTAAAGCAAAAATGTGACAGTAATATATAAAAGGATATTTTCATTCCTTTTGCCAATGTAATAATGAGACTCATTCAGTCTTACAGCTCTTTAAGAGAATATGGTATACATAAAAAAGAATTTTTAAAATTGCTTCCTCAGAGGCAGAGCATCTGTGACTACTCTGGACATCATCTGTTAATGCTATAATTCTCCAAAGTCAATCTTCTTCCAAAAATTTTCAGCAATAGCATGACAATTTATTAAAACTCGTCAGTTGGGTTAAAGAACAAATGTATATTAGGGCATGAAGGTTTGGTGCCCAGGTTCTCATAAGTACCAGAAGGGTGAGCCTTGTTTTCTAGAATACAATGACTTTAGTTTAGCTGATGTTATGAGAAATAATTAACCTTCTAGGTTAAGTCTATCTAATTTACTAAAGTTTAGAAACATGTCAATTTGCTCTAATTATGACTGAGACTTCTCCACATTTTTAGGAAGTTAGCTTTTTTTGAATATTTTATCAACATAATGAGTATAATATGCTTGATTTCATAATAAAGTAGGGAAATATTATCAGCACAAATTTATAAGAACTAAGGTTCCTCGAGGAAGTATCTAAGTAATAGTAATACAAGAACATAAATTATATGTAGGTTATTTTAGTAAAGAGAACACAGAATAGAAATTAAGGGCTAGGATTTCAGTGTTAGCTTTGTCACTGACAATATAAAACTACTTAACCTCTCTATATCTAGTTTCTGAAGAGAAAAACTGCTCTATCATCATGACACTGTCAGGCACCATGAAGTTTCTTTTTAAAAGATGCTTTTTAATTGAAGTATTACATACTGAAAAGTGAATATACTGTGTGTGTATATATATATATATATATAGCATGATGAATTATCACCAAGGAAACATACATTGTGGGATTTAATTTAATCTCTGTAATAACTGTAAAAACCCATTCTTATTTTTAAAATAATTCTGTGTAAGTCTTATAAAGTAATCATTCTACTGGTTTGTTTTCAATCCAAGATTGGTCATTAAAATATTATATCACGTAGGAAAGTTAATCAGCATACGCCTTTCCTCAAAGCTTCTGTTACTTGCAGATCTATAACAGTGGTAACTAGTATAAACAATGTTTTCTAAGAAAAATTTGCAACTATAAACTCTGCTCTTCACTTACCTACTAAAATGGTTTACTGTATTTTCTTTTCTTTCTTAAAAATCAATTTTCCCAAAATTGATAATGTCAACTCAGAGTTGGAATCGCATCCTTATCTACTGCTAACCCCCTCAAATATACATTAAAAAAATTTTTTTTAAGTAGTGGAATTAACAAATCCAGATTAGTACATGCCTCTTTATCTTCAAATGCCATCAATACAGCACAATTTGGACAAGAAACCTGTCTCCTTGGACAATCCTTGAGAACGTGAATATTAATTTGGCATTTTTGGAAGGGACGTTGGCATTGGGGACAATTCATAAGAGCAAACTCACAATGTGCTTGATGATCCTATAATAAGGAAAAAAACAATTGATTAGTACACTGTTGCCAACTCTGAAGAAGTCTTCTAAATATAATCTCTTCTAAGAATATACTGTTTTCTTTTATAGAATTGGCTACCGAATCTACTTTGTCGAGGACACATCATAGAACCATTCACAATATGAAAGCCCTGATGAAGTTTTTCAATAATAATTGTAGACTGCAAGTTTACACAAAGAATGTGAATTCTCAAGTTCATGCATCCAATTAGGGAAGAAACTTGGAAAGAAGTCAGGTGTCCTGATTACCAATTTACTACTGGTAATCAATCCAGAAAAGGCCACACTTTTAAAAAGAGATGAGTAAAAGAAGAAAGTTGCAAATCTTCTTAAACATTTAATTTCAAACAGAATATTAATAATACTTATTACTGATAAAAATCACCAAGCTAAGAATTTATGTATATAATTTAAAAGCAAATTCTTTTATTATCTGATTGGTTCGGTTAATCTCAAATCTAAAGGAGTACTCCATTTAGTGCATTAACAAAATGCAAAATTTAGAAAAACAGGAGAAAAAAGTATGCTGAGGATACTGAGATGATGACTATAAGGAACTTATTGCTTATTTCAAAATGAAAGAAATGAAGTTATGAGATTAAAATGTGACACTTATATTTAAAATGTTTGTCAGTTTTATCGCAGAGAATGCTCACCCAAAAAACTTATAAAAGAGCATTGATTTTTTTTTTAAATTGTCATTGGGGCAAAGCAAGAATAGTTGAAATAAGCAATTTTTAGTTTCTACCTACATTTATATTCAATAAACAAAGGGTTGGTATTAATTCAGCAAAAATTTATTAACCAATTATTATATGCTAGGTATTGGCAATACACAGATGGACACAGTAAAGTCCCTATTCTCTAGGAACTGCCTTTTGTATGTGCTAACAGCTAGAACATAACTTTAATACCTCGAGATGCCTCAGTTCCATCTTGTGCAAACAACCTCCATTTGGACACCTCACCATCAGAGAGAGAATCTCTCGTTTTGCAAAATTGTCAGGAAATAGTTGAGTTTCCAGCAGTATTTCATTGTCAACTGGACATTTGTGACCTGCATCCCTTAAAAAGACAAACAATATATGTCTAATTAGATTTAAACATTCACATTAGGAAATGTTTAACATTACATTGTATATAACATTAACTTCTGTATATATCTTATACATGTTTTATATATATGACATACATAAATTCTCCTTTATTATTTCCTAAGGAAAAATAATTTAACACATTATATTGCATAATGTCACCAAAATAAATTGTCCATTTTATGTACACCTTATGAACTGTCTGTACACCTAACATAACATTGATTACCTATCAAACACTATGGAATTTCAGATTGTGGGATGGATTTCAGCTAACAAATGAAAAAAATTAACTGAATAAAATCATATTTTGATTGACATAAAATGAAGTGAAAGTTAAGAATGGGCATTTTGGTAGTCTGGTTGGCCTCTGTTCCATCAGCACCTATACAATACACTAGCAAGATGGAATACACTAGTCACAATACTAATAATATGACTATAGTGTACTGCTCAGTCTTAAGTAAAAATTAAGAAAAAATTAACCAATTAGCAGTACCCTCATGAGGTCACAATTTTAAGGTTTACTCTGAAATAGTTACAACACTCCGGCTCATGGACAACAAAAGTTTTCCTTTATTTGTATGTCTAGGGTACAATGTGATTGGGAGTTAAAGGAACTCTATGTCCTGCTTTCCAGTGGTTTATTCTGTCTTATGATGGAAAAAACCATCCTCAGGAAGCTTGGGTGTCTGTCAATCCCCTTTAACTTTCTGGGATGTCTCAATCTTCACTCACAAAATGTGACATGTTGGGTGGGTTACAGGGACCTTAATCAATCACTCAAACATTTGCTCAGCACCTGCTATGTGCTCAACAGTGTGATGTACTGTGACAGGTAAAAAGGTGATTGAAAAACAGTGTCTGCTGTCAAATGGCTTAGAACTAATGAAGGTGAGAGACAGAGTTGATCTTTATGGGGCCTCTCTCAGACTGCATAATTTTATTATTGCACTGTCAACTATTCCTGGAGAAGCAGAGAAAGTCATAAACAAATTTAGTGAAATATGTACCCCTAAACCTAAAGTGATGTATGTCTAAGAGAAAAGAAGAATCTTAGAAAGTAAATGAAAACAATGATCCACAGAATTAGCAATCACTCCAAAAGAAAATGAAACTGGACTGAGACGTATTTTGAGTCCTTGAATGACTATAACTGATGAGAAATTTCAAAGCAGTTTCTTTAAAATATTAGAACCAAAGTAAGTGGTCATTCTAGCTTAGAGGGAGATAAAAAATAAAAAAGTCTCAGACTTCCTTTTGTGGGTTTTATTTCCCTTTCAGACCACTGTCCACTACTTTCATGAATATCTTACTATTAAAAAGCTGAAGATAGCTGACACTTGGTAAAATACTATACTTTTCTACCTACAGGAAAATCAATGATCCATAATAATCCATAATACGGTACAATGTTTACCTAAATACAAATAGGGGCAATTTTGCCCGCAGGGGGACATTTTGGGTTTCACAACTGGGGGAAATGAGGATATTACCAGCATCTAGAGAGCAGAGGCAAGGGATGCTGCTGAAGATCCTTCAACACACAGGACATTCTCCCATAACAAAGAACCATCTGGCCCAAAACATCAACAGTACCAAATAGCCCTAAATATCAATAGAGGTTGAGAAAATCTACCCTAAACAGTTCTTGCCAACACTGGATAATGCATCTTTCCCAAAAATAGAAATAAGAGACATGCTTCCTTATAACTTAAACTAAGCCAAGTCCCAAGTATGGATATAGTTACTCTAAGTTCAAGTTTTATAGAAAAGTTAATGTAAAAGTTGAAAGATAAAAACTTAGGAGACTAATGAGTTGCCAGAGATGGACTTAACCTACTCAAGAATTTCACCAAGATAACTAGATGGCTATTTATTAAAAAACATAAAATCTGTTCCCCTTCATCTAATTTTTTGTCCTGTATAGAACTTAGTCACCTAAAAATATTCCCATTTACCTTTGAATTATAGTAAAATGTATCTATTTCTTAGAAGAGGATTTGAATCATTTGTGGAAATCCCATGTACTGTCATTCAATTAAAACAACCACAATTTACTGAGCACCTACTGTGGGTCGGCCACTGTTCCTGGCACTTGGGAAATAGCAAGAAATAAAACACATCTAAACCTTTGTGCACAAGGAGTTTATCTTCCAGTGGGGAGAGCAGACAATAAACACATAAACTTTCTGTTGCTTTATAAGGCAGAAAGTGCTATGGAAAAAAAAAAGAAAAGTAGAGGCTGGTAAGAGAGATTGGGAGTGTTGGGGAAAGCAGGGCGGAGGCATGCTGTGGTATAAACAAGGGACCTATGAGAAGGTGAGATCTGAGCCACACTAGAGGGAGTTCAAGAGTGTTCCAAGCAGAGACAATAGCTAAAGCCACTCACCAAGGCAGGGGCATGCTTTACATGCTCAAGGAACAGCAAAGAGGGAACAGGTAGAAGGAAAGTGAATGCAGTAGGAGGTCAGAAAGTGAAGCATGGGCCCATCGCACAGGGCCTTTCGAGGACTTTGGCTTTTACTCCCAGATGCCCCACTGCAATGTTCTGAGCAGAGATGACATCATCTTACTTATTTTACAAGGTTCACTCTGGCTGCTGTATTGAGAATAGCCCAGAAGAGTGGAAAGCAGGGAGGCCTGTTAAAGGGCTGATGGTGATTCAGAACAGGGTGGTAGTAGCGGAGGAAGTGAAAAGGGATATATTATGAAGGTAGCCGGCAGTTACTACTTTCTTTAAAAATACTGGTTATTTTACAGTTGCACACAGACATTAGGTAACAGAATTTAATATGGCTAAAATAGGAATAACTGATCTCTTACAGAGTCAACATTCTTTATATGGTTAAGATTAACATAATCTAATACTATAATCATCATCTAAGTTACATTTAAAAATGTTATTTTCTTTAAAGCATAGAGTCACCCCCTGGTCTACGTTAGAAATGCTTTAAGTAGGTATTTACTTATTTACCCAGGGGTGAGGGGAGAGGGAAAGAAAAATTCACTTTTTGTACCACAGTAAGAACTGGGTAAGAACCTTCCTCAATTTTCTGTCCAGTGTTCTTTTTTTCTTAAATAACCTTTTATGTATAAGACTACTCTTGGAATGTCCCGTGTTCTAGGTAATAACGTTCTCTGCATCTGGTTCTGTTCTAGGACACCATTCTTTCTTATGCTCATGTACCTTATTGATTTTATGATGCAGGCTTTGCAGAACCTGTGGCCGCAGGGTGTTTGCACTGCTTCCCGTAGTGCCATCAAGCAGATGGGGCATTCATACTTGCTTTCCAAGGGTGGGTCAAACTCCACATCATATCCCTGGATCTCTTCCATAAAGGAGCTGGAGAGGGTCCCCGTGCTGGCAGTTCCACTGACGCTGTCATCTTTGGCTGCAGCGCTACAGGAGCTGGCCATGGCAGCACAGCAGTCACTTTCAGACTGGCTGGATGCACAGCTGTTTTCACAGTTTAGCAGACTCATAGTAACTTGATTATCACTTGCTCTGTAGATATAGCAAGAAAAAAATGCCTTAACATACATATACTACACACACACACACACATCACAGCTTATCTATACAAGTCACCTTTTAGTTCATAAACATTAGCTGTGTTAATGTTATTTACAGAAAACTTTTACAAATATTTTGAGCTTTGTTTCATTACTACTATTTTATTTATTTCTTATTTATTTATTTTGTCAGGACCAAGAGTTTCCTGGAACTATAAGTTATAAGTTATCTGATTCTCTTCTTCGATAAAAATGTACCATCATTTGTACAAAGCACTTGGTGCACACAAAGAAAGCTGGATACCTTAAGAAGTTCATGATCTAGTAGAATGACAGAATATAAGGTTAAAAAGGGAAAAGTACCTCAATTGTAATACTCATCTATATTCACAATTATCTGTTTATATGTTCTGTTTCCTGTGACCGAGGTAAGAAATTTAATTTTCATTTCCTCAGTACTTAGCACAAGATTTTTCGTATAGTAGGTGTTCATTCAGCACTGATGTAGAACTTATTCATGTTGCTGAAGTCCCTTCAAGTATCCCAAGCTGAAGAGAACAGCCCAGTAGCAGGGCAGTGCCAGGAAACGCAGTACACAGGGAATCAGGTGATCATGCGCCACTGCTAGATGTGTGATTTGGAGTGAGTTAGTTACTCTTTGGATCTTGGCTTCCTCTTCTAGGTCTAAAATTCTATGAAGACTTCCAAATGCTCAGTGTGGGGATTTCTCTTACGCAGAAAAAATGGAATCAAAAAAGTATATTTTTATGTCCTGCCTCCACAGTCAGGTCAAGTGACTATGTTTCATTATTAATGACTGGAAAAATGAGTGAGGTTTTGTTTGCCTATGGAAAACTAGTGCTTTCGTGAACAGATGGGATATCTTCAAATTCTAAACTGTTATAGTACTTATAAGTGAGAAGCTAATGTCTAAAAGCAATTCACAGCTCATGTAATCATCTCTCTATTTTACATAAATTACTCTGGGGGAAAACTCCTAATATGTGCCAGATATCATTCCAGAAATAGAATGTAAGCCTCTAGTCTCTATGACAGACAATTATCTCCCTGCCTGTCTCATTTTTTAATAAAATTTCTGGTTGTGACTTCACCAAATAGAAGATTAAGACAGTAGTTCTCAATCTTTTTACCACTACAAATGTCTTTTTATTCTCCTCAAAGACTCTGAGTAGCATTTCATGGGCACCTACAAGGTATGAGGCACTGTTCTGGCTGGAAGGACAGTACTGAGAAGTGGTAATGGTGCTGGAACTGGATGATCTGGGTTTAACTCTTTTCTTCTACTCCCAACCCTGTTACTTATTAGATGGGTATGACTTGGGCAAGTGATACAACCTTTCTGTGCTTCACTTTCCTCATTTGTAAAATGGGGCTAACAATAAAATCTACTTGAGAGTTACTCAGAGGATTAAATGTGTTACTACGTGCAAAGCACTTAGAACTGTGCCTGGCGGTAAGACAGAATTATTATTACAACAGCTTTATATAATATTTTATTTAACAGTTTTATTGTTCCCACTTATCAAAGTGGAAACTATGGAGACAAAAAAGGTTAAGTAATTTGCACGGGATTATGCAACTAATAAAGTAACAGGGCTGGGATCCAAACCCAAGTCTACCTAATTCCAGAGCCTATGCATTTTGTACTATACTATGTTTATCCATGTTTCCGCAAATCTGCCTATGAGGCTGCATTTAAATTTATTTGCCTTTATATTTATTACACTAGATTAAGGTGCTTACCACAGTTACTATTAAACACGAGCTGTCTAGCACTATTACACTAATTTGACAGAATTTCAAAGAACATGCAAAGAAACTTAGCATTTTACTTGTTTAGTTTTGATACAATATTTTCTGAAAAGTTAAAAATAGTTCCCAAAGTTTTGTTTTATCTGATATGGACTCCCAGGAAAGGCTCACACAGATTGAGAGGAAGGAAAGCAATAGCAAGATGGCGGCAAATAGCAGAACTAGTCATTATACCTGCTCTCCAAGATGGCGTCTAAGGCTCCCTTCTTACCTTCCAAATCTGACGACAAACGACACTGTTATACTACACTAGGGTATATATCCTTTATTATTTTCCTTCCCATATACAGGTATACTAGGAGATATTTTGGGTTTGGTCCTAGACCACTCCAATAAAGCAAATATCTCAATAAAGCAAGTAACATGAATTTTTTTGTTTCCCAGTACATATAAAAGTTACATTTACACTATACTTTATTAATTGTGCAATAGCATCATGTCTAAAAATTAAATTTAAATTAATTTACCTGAACTTAAAAATATTTTATTGCTAAAAAATACTAACAATCATCTGAACCTTCAGTGAGTCATAGTCTTTTAGCTGGTGGAGAGTTTTACCTCAATGTTGATGGTTGCTGAGGCTGGTGGTTGCTGAAGGCTGGGGTAACTGTGGCAAGTTCTTAAAATAAGACAACAATGACATCTGCCACATCAAGTGTCCTCTTCATGAAAGATTTCTCTACTGCATGTGATGTTGTTTGACAGCATATTACCCACAGAGAACTTCTTTCAAAATTGGAGTCAATCCTTTCAAGCCCTGCTACTGCTTTCTCAATTACGTTTATGGTATATTCTAAATCCTTTGTTGTTCACAGCATATTAACCAGGAGTAGAGTCCATATCAAGAAACCACATTCTTTGCTCATCCATAAGAAGCAACTCCTCATCTGTTCAAATTTTATCATGAGACTATAGCAATTCAGTACTATCTTCAGGCTCCACTTCTAATTCTAGTTCTCTTGCTATTTCAACCACATCTGAAGTGACTTCCTCCACTGAAGCCTTAACCTCTCAAAGTCATCCATGAGGACTAGAATCAACTTCTTCCAAACTCCTGACCTCCTCGCCATAAATCATGATGTTCTTAATGGCATCTAAAATGGTGAATCCTTTCCAAAAGGTTTTCAATTTACTTTTCCAAGATCCATCAGAGGAATCACTACCTATGGCAGCTACAGCCTTACAAAATGTATTTCTTAAATAATAAGACTTGAAAGTAGAAATGACTCCTTGATGCATGGATGCTGTGTTAGCAGACATGAAAACAACATTCAACTCCTTGTACATCTCCATCAGAACACTTCAGTGACCAGGTGCATTGTCAATAAGCAGTAATATTTTGAAAAGAATCTTTTTTCCTGAGCAATAGGTCTCAACAGTGGGCTTAAAATATTCAGTAAACCATGCTGTAAAGAGATGTGGTGTCATGCAGGCTTAGTTGTTCCCTTTATAGAGCACAGGCAGAATAGAATTAGCATAATTCTTACGTGCTTTAGGATTTTCAGGATGGTAAATGAACTGTGGTTTCAACTTAAGGTCACCAGCTGCATTAGACCCTTACAAGGGAGCCAGCCTGTCTTTGAAGTTTTGAAGCCAGGCATTGACTACTTCTTTATAGCTATGAAAGTCCTAGATGGCATCTTCTTCCTGTAGAAGACTGTTTCATCTACGTTGAAAATGTGTTATTTGATATAGCCATCTTAATCAATTATCTTAGCTGGATCTTCTCTGGATAACTTGCTGCTTCACCTTGCACTTTTACATTATAGAGATGGTTTCTTTTCTTAAACCTCATGAATCAACCTCTGCCAACTTCAAACTTTTCTTCTGCAGCTTCCTCATCTCTCTCAGTTTTCACAGAACCGCAGAAAGTTAGGGCCTTGCTCTGGATTAGGTTTTGGCTTAAGAGAATGTTGTGGCTAGTTTACTCTTTTATCCCTGTGGTCCCCAACTCTCAGGCCATGGACCAGTACTGTCGCTTGCATCACTGCATAAGCTCAGCCTCCTGACAGATCAGCAGTGGCATTAGATTCTCATAGGAGCCCGAACCCTACTGTAAACTGCGCATGCGAGGGATCTAGGTTGCACGCTCCTTATGAGAATCTAATGCCTGATGATCTGAGGTGGAGCTGAGGCAGTGATGCTAGCACTGAGGAGCAGCTGCAAATACAGATTATCATTAGCAGAGAGGTCTGACTAAACAATAAATGTAATGTGCTTGAATCATCCCCAAACCATCCCTTACCCCTGGTCCGTGGAAAAATTGTCTTCCATAAAACTGGTCCCTGGTGCCAAAAAGGTTGGGGAGTGCTGTTCTATCCAGACCATTAAAACTTTCTCCCATATAAGCAATAAGGCTGTTTTGTTTTCTTACCACTTGTGTTTTTACTGAAGCAGCACTTTTAATTTCTTTTAAGAACTTTTCCTTTGCATTCACAACGTAGTTAACTAGCATAAAAGGCTTAGATTTTGGCCTATCTTGGTTTTGACATGCCTTTCTCATGAAGCTTAATCATTTCTAGCTTTTGATTTAAAGTGAAAGATGTGCTATCTTTCCTTTCACTTAAATATTTACAGGCCATTGTAGGGTTATTAACTGGTCTAATTTCAATATTGTTGTGTCTCAGGTAACAGAAAGGTACCAGGAGAGGGAGACAGGTGGGGAAACCTCCTGTTGGTAGAGTAGTTGGAACTTTCTCATTTATCAATTAAATTCACCATCTCATATGGACGTGGTTCACACAACTCAAAACAATTACAATAGTAACATCAAAGATCACTGATCACAGATCACCATAATGGATATAATTAAAAAATTTAAAATATTGCAAGAATTTTCAAAATGTGACATAGGGACATGAAATGAGCACTTGCTGTTTTAAAAATGTGGCTGACAGTATTACTTAACATAAGGTTGCCACGAACCTTCAATTTATAAAGTACACAGTGTCTGTGACACTCAACAAAGCAAAGCACTATAAAAATGAAGTATGCCTGTACATTTTTGTGTCCAATTAATTCCTTAGGTAAATTTCCTAGAATTGCTGGATCAAAGGGTATGTAACTTTTTAAGCTTTATGATAGATAATGCTGCTTATTCAATATGTATCAAAGGCATCCTAATTCTACTCCCATAAGCAGAGTATTTATGATAAAGCTCATTTTCTATACCCTTGACTAGGTATATTTATCTTTTAAACATATATATATATATATATTTTTGGAGACAGTCTCTGTCACCCCAGGTAGAGTACAGGGGCATCATCATAGCTCACTGCAACCTCAAAACTCTTGGGCTCAAGTGATCCTCATGCCTCAGCTTCTGGAGTAACTGGGGCTATAGGTGCATACCACGACACCAGGCTAAGTTTTCTATTTTTAGTAGAGATGGGGTCTTGGTCTTGCTCTTGCTCGGGCAGGTTTCGAACTCCTGAGCTCAAGCAATGTTCCTGCCTCGCCCTCCCAGGGTGCTAGGATTATAGGCGTGAGCCGCCATGCCCAGCCCTATCTTTTAAATCTTTAACCATTTTTAAAAAGTAAAATCACTTTTGAAAAATTAATATTTGTTATTTGGTTGTACAGTATATATCAAAGTGCTAGTGAGACGACAAAGGCAAAAGTTACTGAGCTAAGTATACATTTTCTGCCCAAATGTCCAGTTTAAAATTCAGTTTATTGGATAGTCTACATACTGCCTTCTTCCAGTCCTTTTCAAAAGACTTGAAGGTCTCTGGATTTGAAGCAACCTTTATAGCTACATGTGTTCCTATGAAACCTGTCTAATCAGTTACAATTCCTTAAAATGAACTCCATTATGGGAACGTGTAAGACATAAGTGAGCACTCTTCGAAATCTAGATACCCTCAAGTTTCACATTACTTTCCACGCTTTAAGAACTAATACAGAAGCTTTATATAATATCTTCCAAATAAACTTTTTCAGATAATCACTAAGTCTACAGTATACAGTCCCATTTAACTTACTGCAAAGGGAAAATTAGCTAAAAACAGAATTTTGAGTGCCTCATTTAATATTTTTATGTTTATTCTTTCTTTGGCAAGTTAAAATATTTTTTCCCCTTTACTTTTAAGGATCACAATGACTTAACGGAAATCACTTTCCTAACTTAACTACAATGAATAAGCTATTTTAATTAACACTAAGAGAAGAACTAAGAGTGCTTTATGTCTGCTGTAGAAGTGAATAAAAATGATCTGGCATGTATGCAGAAAATATTATGCTCTACTACAATTCTTTTTACTTTTTAACCTCATACCATCATAGGAACTGCTACAAAAGTAGGCTGAGATAGAACTTTGGCTTTACAGAAGGAAGAAAATGTTTTTGTAAAATAAAATAAAACTTTCCTACAGCCTCTTTTCTACTCATTTATGTGGCTTTCTATATGAATAGAAGGAATAGAACAAAGTTTAAATCTTAACTTGTATGTTAAGAACTTCATGTTTGCAATTCCCTTTTTGCAGATGTGAATCTAGTAAGGTAAGCACTCCCTTAATTAAATATTGTGGGATATGACCACTGCCAACTTATTTTAACTGCAAAATGAATAAATAATAAAAACAGTCTTGCTGTTTAAATCCACAAATTAATATCCGGATATACATTATAATCCAAAGAGAACACTGTTAAATGTTGGGGCGGCATGGAGTAGGGTGATCTGCAAAACCTTTTTCCTCTAAGACCAAAAGATGCCAATGAGATTTGTACCAAACTAAAGAAATCAACAAGTTATGTCTTGAATGAGTCAATTTTAAGTCAACAGAAATTCATACATGAGTAAACATACAACTCATTAAAGAAAAAACCATGTGAAAGAAAATACTGAGAAATTACCTTTAATCTGCTACTAGCTTTAGAAACAGGAACTATTTACAAACTTAAAATCAATTCCTAAAGTGCAAAGACCTGCAAATGTGCTTTAACGGCCAGGAGACGCTGCAAAATATTCAGTAGTTGTGCTTTAATTCTGAATCCAAATTCAAGAGGCATTCTCCTTCCTAGGCACTATTTGTTCTCCTCCAGGAGGCCAGGATCTGAACAACTTCTTTCAAAAGCCAAGTGGCCAAAAATTTATCAGCACCACATATCCAAATCGATCACAGAAAAGACCTCATGTTACAATTCTGAAATACTGTGATGTATATAGTGCATGAAGATGGAAACTCGAATGTGATCCTTGTACCCATCACATGGGCAACCAGTGTCTGAAACACATTCCCTCCTTGAGTCATAAGAGGCCACGCTGTCCTTAACAGACTCTCAACCTCAAAATCAGAAACGCCCCTCTACCTTCCCTAGTAATCAAAGGAGAACAGACGAAATGCCAGCAGCCAAGTTACAAGTTTTTCTCTTTTCTATTTAGTACCTGTGTAGCAATACATTTAGTAATCTGCTCTCAGAGAAACAAAAGAAACAAATACTATAGAACCACGCTGCTAATACTTTAGGTGCTTTCTGTTCACATTCAAGACAGTCCTAACTCTCAGCTGGAGTTCCCCTAAAGCCAAATACTAGGAACAGCTTTATCAACCCAGCGTCTGGAACAATCGCTAGAACTACCGAGTGCAGGGGCGGGGGAGGAAACAGTCGTGTCATCTGAACTTTTTTTTTTTTTAACTAGCTGCCTGGGACCACTGTAGAGTTCGACAGGGAACCCAAAATAGCTGTCCCGTGACAGTGACATAAGGAGTCGCTGGAAACTCAAAGGGATTTCTCTTTTTTCAGTTTAAGAAGGTAACAGTTCTGAGGGGCGGGAAAATCCAGAAGGCAATGTCCTTTTCTGGGAAGGGGAAAAGCAGGGTGAGGGGAAGCAGGTCTGAGGAAACTGGGGCTTCCTCCGGGGAGTGGAGTAAGCGAGGAGGGGGTGGCCGGGGGAGCGGGGGTGACTGCAGAGGGGGCGGCGTCCCTGACCAGCAGCAAGCGAGGGGGTCGGGGACGGCGTCCCCCACCTGTGGGAAGGGAAGCCGCAGCCGCCAAAAGGCGTCGGGAGGAGACTCACCGCTCGAGTGCGCTGGGCCGCTCAACAAAGCGCGCAGGGCTCCACCCAGCCGCACGGCTCCGCTCAGCCAACGCGCCGGAAAAGGGTGGACACAGCACTCTGAGGCGAGGCACCCCGGACGCCAATCTCCAGGGCCAAGGACCAGAGCCACTGTGTCCGCGGGCCGCCCGGAGCCGGAGCCCCAGCCGCGGACACTGTTGCTTCCGCCTTCTCAGATCGCTGCGAAGAGCGAGAGGCGGGCAGTGCGCGGGGTAGGAGACAGAGCGGCCGCGTCGGGCGAAGGCGCCCCCTGGCGCCGGTCCTCCACGGCGCGGGCTGCGGCGCAGGCGCAGGCGCAAAGCGAGCCCAGCTGTCAACCCAGCGCACTCTCCCTCGGCTTCCCCTCCCGCTCCCGTGCCCTACCTGGGAATTCCTTTCGCCACAATCCGGATCTGGAGTGTGTTTATGTGTGTGTTGCGGGGAGGTGGTGGGTATGACTTGCGATAAGATCGATGGCCGTGAGGAAATCAGTCCCGGAGTGACTGTGATTTGGTGAGCAGTCCCGACAGCAGTAATCTCAAACTGAGTTTTTACAGCTTTCCTGTCTAAGCAGGAGAAAACCCTAAGTGGGCTAGATCGCTTTACCTTGGGGAATTCTTAAATCCCTTCCTTACTCCGCCCTCCTTACCATGGAAGTTTCCGCGAGAGATGAAACCTTCTATTATCACCTTTGCTTCCTCCTCATCCAATCCAAGGGAGTCAGCCCATGCATTAAACATTTCTTTGAAATTGCTGGCAACTACACCAGCCCTTTTTCTGTCATCATCATGGGAAAGCTATTTTGAATTTCTTGTTTAACTGGACATAAATGGGTAGAGAATATAACAGGCATTTGCCAGGAGATGCACAAAAGATTTCCACCCACCTCTAAAAAAGTGGCTCGTCGTCCACCTCTTAGGGGAGGTATTGCAGGGTAGTGGTGGTATGTGCCTATCCTGAAACAAGACTGGTTCAAATCCAGTTTTTTCCCTTAATAAACTGTATTATTTACATAAATTGCTTAATCTGTACTTGTTTCAGTTTTCTTATCTCATATTAACATGGGGATAATAATAGTACCTACCTCATAGCGTTGTTGAAAGGTGAGATAATTTAAAATATGTAAATAAATTATTCAAAACTATCTAGAACATAGTGTGGGCTCAATAAATATTAACAATACTGTATATCCTGCATTCTGGCTGCTAATATTCATAGAAAATGCTTCTCTTTTCAAGATAAGAATCTGTCACTGGTTCTCGGATTCTATTGACCCCCTTTTTAAAAAAGTATTTTGCAACATTTAAGACATAAAAAGTGTAAAGAATTATACACAAACATTTGTGTGCTCACACACACATTTGTGTGCTCTAGCTTAAGAAATAAAATATTGCCATTAAAATTGTCAAATTTTCAGCCTTTGTTTATCCCTCCCCGGTGTCTCCCCTTATAAATATAAATCCTTTATGGCAGGGGTCCCCAACCTATGGTAAGTTGTATAATTATTTCATTATATATTACAATGTAATACTAATAGAAATGAAGTTCACAATAAATGTATTGTCCTTGAACCATCCCCAAACCATCCTCCCCACTCAGTCTGTGGAAAAATTGTCTTCCATGAAAATGGTCCCTGGTGCCAAAAAGGTTGGGGACTGCTGCCTTATGGAATAGAAAAGAGATCACCACATGAAATTGAGAGATGGAAAAAATGAAGAGCAAGGGAGTCAGAATTCCCTCCACTTGTTAGTGTGAGCTCTGGGGCAAATTATATAATCTCCCAGAGCTGCAACGGCCAAAAACCATATAAAAGGGGATAATGTCTGCCTTACCGGGCTGTTGTCAGAATCAACTAATAAAAACCTGTCGTGAGAGAACCCAGCACTGGGCTTTCAAAAAGATTAGGTGTTCTCTATGTGTTTCTTCACATTGTTTTCATAAGTGTCCTCAAAGGGCCTCCTCCTACTTCTATGAATCCAATCTATTCTTCACTATCTTATATATAGTGAAGAGTTTTAATGCTCATCTAGGGGCCATGGGCACACAAGAAACTTACAATTTCCTGTCCCCTTGACCTCAGGCAGGGCCATGTGACTAGTTCTCCCCCGTGGGCTATGAGGAGGAGGATGCATGTGCTTTCTTGACCAAAGCATTTGATTTTCGTTGCAAGCCTCTGTCCCCTGTGTGCAACCAAGGAGGCCATGGGGCAGCTATAATAGGGGAGAGATATATCACTAAATTGATGTATGGTGGGCAGTTGCCTTGGAAAGTCAACCCACTTACATCAGACTTATATGAGCAGGAAACAAATCCCTGTTGTTTTAAGCCGTTGAGATATTGGGGCTGTGTTTTCTGTAGCATAACTCAGCCTATCTTATGCCCAGTTCCTTCTTGAAATCTTTTCTGATACTAGGAATCAGAAAACCAAAGTTCTTCTCTTGGTTCTGCCTTTCTTTAAAATTGGTCAGGTGTCCTCAACTATAACATTGGAATTAAATCTACCCTGTCTTCTTTTCAGAGCTATTATGAGTTCAAATGAGATCATATGTAAAGATCTCATTTTGTGAACTAGGAAGTCCTATACAGATGGAAGGAATTGAATATTCTAATTAGTAGAGTTACCTGTATACAGCAACCACAATGCCCAGGTTCTCTTAAAAGCTGCTAATTTAAAATATTTTTTATATTTTGTTCACTTGTCCTTATAAGTAAATCTAATGTAAACAAAAATATAGTCACCATAGGTACTATGGTTTGAATGTGTCCCCTAAAGTTCATGTATTGGAAACTTGACCCCCAATGTGGTGTTATTGGGAAGTGGGGTCTAACAGGAGGTGTTTGGGTCATGGGGGCACATTCCTCATGAATGGATTAATGACATTATTACAGGAGTGGATTAATTATGGCAGGAGTGGGTTCCTCATAAAAGGACAAGTTTGGTTCCCTCTTCTCTCTCTCTCTCTCTCTCTCTCTCACCCTAATTTTGCCCTTCCACCCCGGGATAACACAGCAAGAAGGCCCTTGCCAGATGCTAGCCTCTTGATCTTGGACTTCCCAGCCTACAGAACTGTGAGCCAATAAATTTCTATTCATTCTAAATTACCCCATAGCATACTGTTATAGCAGCACCAAACAGACCAAGACAGTATCATTCCTAGATTGCTATCTTTCACATCCTATTTGAAAAATAAAATATGATATACTTTGTCAGTTGGTGGAGATGGGGTGGGAGGGTGAAAGATTCTTCCCCAGACTTTTGGAAATAAGATGGTTCTCCAAGAGTTAAATTGTAAGAGTGAGCCAACATTCATGACCTCAAAATACATTTATCAAACAACGATTATGGGTGTGTATAGCAGCCAGCCTTGAAGATGGTATTTATGCCCATGTATAGTTCCCCTTCTCAATAAATAGAGCTGACTTGTGTTACCAATAGGATATTGTGGAAATGACAGAATGTGACTTCCTAGGCTAGGTTGTAGAAGACATTACAGCTTCTCTCTTACTCTCTCTTAAATTAATTGCTCTAAGGGAAGCCTTGCCCATTGGAAAAACTCCTGTAATGAACAACTGAGCCCACCTGCCAACAGCCAGAGGACTGCTGAGGCTTCCTGCCAAAGCCTTGTGAGTGAGTTATCTTGGAAGTAGAATTCCAGTCCCAGTCTAGCCTTCAGATGAGGTAGCACCAGCCAACATCTTGACTGCAGCCTCACGAGAGACCCTAAGCTGGAACCATCCAGCTAAGCTGCTTCTGAATTCCTGACCTACAGCTTCCTAAAAACAGGTAGAATCTTTCTCACACAAGAAGCAGGAAGAACAAGAAAGTAGATATGCTAGTCTTTGATAAAATTGCAGACAAGAAAGAACAAGTCAATCAGAAGAAGAATTAGATATGATGGAACCTAGAACAAGTTAAAAGAGATCCACTATGCCATTTCCTATGTACATTCTGTTTGGAGGAGGGGGTGCCCTGGGTCAAATTTCCCCCTAGCTGTCCATTTCCAAAGGCAGGCATTTTGGAGATGGCCCCATGTCATTAACCTGTGAGTTGTTAAAGCAATTACCTACTAAATGATTTCATGATTGCTCACAGTGTCAAAGAAGCACATGAAGGAACGTTACCCAATAGAAGATTCTGGCCTTAGAAGACACCCCAAGTACAGTAAGTTTTAGGGCTTTCCTCTCTCTTTTCCATCCTCCCTACCACCCCACTCCACCAAAATGAGGGAAAATGTTCAGAGCTGAAGGAGGAGGAGGTGGTGATAAGAGAAGTAAAGGGGGGCACAGAGGGGAAGATGTGTAGGCATATGCGTGTGTGCAGAAAGGCTCCCAGGGAGACTGCAGACCTTACTAACAGGCTTCAGAGCTATGCCTTTGGCTCAGCCAACTGTCCAGGCTGGGAACAGACTCGGAGCCACTAGGAGGCAGAAGTTTAGTTTTGGAATCACCTTGAAATCTACAGAAGTTCCCCAAATTGTCCAAGACAATGCACTTTCTTTGGTAAAACCCATCTACTGGCAGGGAGCAAAAATACTTGCCCTTCCTCTCCACTCTCTTCCCCAAATCCTGATCAAGAACTTCAGCTTTTTGTGGCCACACTCATTTTTTTTCCAGCTCTTGGATAAAGGAGGAATCTCATTTTTTCTTCATTTGGGAGAGTGGGTAAGGTGGGCACATTTCTACTGCACTGGGACCAGTTTTTTTCTTAGTTTCACCACTATTCATCACACAATGTTGAGATAATAAATTGGCCTAATTAACTGCTTCCTTGAGGGAAAGAATGTGCCAGTCAGAGGATGTGAGTATCTGAACTACTTGTGAGTTATAGTTTTAATGCAAATGGATTGATTGTGTTTGAGTTGTGTATATGTTGCCTGGGAGCTGAGTTAGCATACAGGCACACTGTGTAGATAAAATCAGTTTTTGAATAGGCAGAGCTAAGCATCAGGTTAATTCACCAAAGTAAATAATACCAAAACCACCCTTTATAAAATTAGTAAAGGGCCACAAGTTGGGAACTGTGGTAGGGGCCAGAATTCTGCAAATGTATAGGCATAGTTAAAAAATATATATACTATATATTACCAGCCATTGTCCCCTAGTTTGCTTTCCTATTATTGCTACTCAGGAGTCTCATAGCTGATGGTCAGAAAGATTCTTAATTTTCTTAATTACTCCTATAGATAACTTCACCCTTGTGAAATCTAAGAGTAGTTTTTGAGATATATTCCAGGCCCTGCATTCCAGTGAATTGGCTGACCCACCCAGACCAGTGGCCCGTACCAAGGAGCTGATTAAACTGGTCTTGCAACCCCTACCCAGGAAATGACTCAGCACAAGAAGACAATTTGTATATACCCTAGGATTCCACCCCAAACCCAGCCAATCAGCAGCAGACCCAGTTCTTTGCCCACCAAACTGTCTTTAAAATCCCTTTCTCCCAAATTCTTGGGGAGATGGATTCCTCCTGTCTCCTCACCTAGTGACTATGATATTAAACTCTTTCTCTGCTGTAACTCCTGCTGCTTCAGTGTATTGGCTTCCTTTTGAGCAGTGGACAATGAACCTGGTAAGGCTGTAACAATACCTATGACTTCTCTTGATATAGTCCCTTCTGTACATATTTTTAAAAATTACAATTAAGAAAAATCATCCAAAACTTGAAATAAAGCAAACGGATGTCTACACGTCCTTTCAATATTATTGTTTACCATGTTCACCTAGTAATTACTTAATTATCTATGTTGGAGTATGTGCCTGTGTTTGACTTTGCTGTTAACTATTGTAGTTGATAAGAAACCAGGCATTGAAGTTCCTCATTAAGTTATAGATTTTTATCCAGTAAAAAATACAATCCCAGGCTTAATGCACTACAGATACAAAATTAACCAGTTTTGTATCTATTAAGCAGGTACATTCATTTTAGCATTCCCTTGACTGCCTGTGTAAAATCTCCATTTCTCAAATTCTCCTTTGAGCCAGCTTTATCATCTTATTCATTAATGAGTTAAATCGAGTTAAATCGAATCTTAGACATGTGTTCATTCCATACTTGTATCAGTTTTGTATTTAACTTTTTAAGAATTACTCTTTAACATTATGGCATTCCTGCTTAACTCTGCTTCTTTCCAATGTTTGCAAATTGAATAAACTGTGGTTGGTCAGATTGTTGCCTGTCTGATGTTTGAGCCATTTAATCCTACAATGCTGAATCTTTCAGGGCATAGGGATCCTCGTAATAAACCTTAATCATGTACTATATCACAAAAACAAAAACGTATATTTAAGCTTTTAATTTATCCACATTTTGAAACAATTGGAGGTTTATCATTTAGTAAGTGCCTGAGTTAAAAAGCCTGATTTCTGTATATTCCTGATGGCAGTGTAACTGGTTCTATGCACAAATTTCAATGACCCTTATGTGTTTTTTTATAATCCTCTCCCTTAACTAACTACTTGACCTTTTGAGTTGTTTTCCAGAAATGGTGGGTTTTCTGCAAAACAAAGTAACTGAGATTCTGAAGGCCCCTGGGCAGACTTTCTGAAGCCAAGACTCACCATCCCCCACAACCTGTCCTCAGCTGTTCTTAGCCCCTTGTTAATTACACCACTACCTGCCCCAAGGCATGTGACTCTTCCTTTAGCCCATGATCTCTGTTAGTTGGAGAGATGGATTTGAGGCCCCTTCTCCTGTTCTCCCAACAAGACATCTTTTGAATTAAAAAATTCCTTTCTTCCTTGGCAGTCCTCATTGTCTCAATAATTGGATCTTTGTGCTACAAGCAACCGGACCTAGACCGAACTCTCCTTGTGATTTTGACAACAGCAGAGAAAACAGAATCTGAGGCAGGATAGGAGGAAGTGTCCTGAACTAGAATTTGAGCTTGGTAGGAAGAGCAGGGTGTTTCCATTGTTCCTTATTATACTATAAATTTTATTATAATATAATTTCAAGGAAAGGCAATTAAATAAATAATGATTCATTTCCTTAAATTATCCATGATGTCGTTGAAATAATATGTCTTTTATGCAACAATATTATTTTCAAGAATTGTATGTTTTCATTGCAAATGTATTTAGATATAATATGAGCCATATAGTCTTTTGTGTGGCGAACTGGAAAACTAGTCCCAATTTATAATACTGATTTTTATAGAAAATGTATATTTTGTCCCAGACAGGTAAACAAAAATGCTTTGGCAGGGATATTACAATTATTTTATAGATTGGAATCAGCCTACAGTGAAGTTTATTGCAATGACAAAATTAGGTAAATTACAAACAGCTTTACTAAAAAAGGAAATGAAAGGTTTGTGAGTGTGTGTATGTGTGTTTTGTCAATGCTATCACAACTTTTAGTTTTCTATCACATATAATAGGAACCACATTCCAGTTACCTGGAGGCTTGGCTCACATTTGCCTTTTTCATTTGGTGCTGTTGTTAATACCTTGTGATTATTAAGAACAAAATAATTTTCAATCCCAAATTGAACTTCCAGAATTTCATCCAACTAAAAATCATTTTGATCCTAATTGCTGCCAGAACAGACCAGATTTCCTTCTGGATATTCTAAAGTGCTTTAACAAGCAACATGAGAGTGTCCACTTCCTCATAACAAAGTAATGTTCATGTTCTGACTGATAGCTAATGCTATCTCTTCTTGCAGGGGATTCTATTGGGGATACAAATTATGTTAAATAATGTTCTTTGAAGTTGTAACATGTTGGAAGATCTCTAAAATGACTATTTGAGGGTAGAGGTGGTAATTTCTTCCTGAGGCATTTTTTAAGGGTGATTTACCTTTTTGTTATCTGCATCAGTGAATATTAGAAATCAACAAACAAGGAAGGACTTTAGCCATGACCACAAAAGCATGTTTTCTGATAGGAAATACCTAAGAACTAAATTAGGGAAGTGCTAAAAGGCATATTCCAGAGAGGAAATAAAGTTTTAGAAATTGGAACACAGTTGGAAACTGAAACAATTCAACATCTTTAGTACTGTTGCTCTTAAAATCACTTATATTTATTTCATTTAACTTATATCAAGCATTTTCTGTTGTAATTAAAATATCTCAGAATATTATTAAAGAATGTATAGTTTCCTGTCTATATGGCTGTACTTATAGTAAATTATTCCTCTTAAGGTTAAACGTTGGGTTATTTCTAATATATTCTCGTTTATAATGTGCCAATGAACTTTTTTGCATGAATCTTTGTTCACATTTTAAATTATGACTTTAAGATGGATTCCCTAAAGGGAAATTGATAGGTCAAAGGCTATGAATATTTATGACTCCTGTTAAAAATGACTTCCCAGAAAGGTATCAATTTGTATTCCGTCTGGCTCTTGGTGTGTACTTTACTCATTCTCTCTAGGATTCTAAGATTGTGCATTGCCTTAAAAACCAAATGAACATATGCTCTCCCACCCCCACACCAAAAACTTCAAAAATAAATTAAAATTCACATACAAGATAAAATAGTCATGTTATAGAAGGTTTGAAAATAAAAAGTAAAAATGTTCCCCTTACATTTTTGAAACCTAGTCTACTTTCTGGAAGTAACCACTGTAATGAAAAAAACAAAACAAAACAAAACAAATTCCACCAGTTTAAAATTAAAAAACATAGTCTTCCTGTTTATATAAGAACTACATTGGGAAAGGAGGGAAATGCTTACCTGCTAGAGCTTGGGGAATTCATCAACATTGCAAGCCTTCTTTTGACATGAGTAAAATCTACAGCCACTTCTAAGAATTGCCTTGTGTTTCTTGTGGATATTCCATTAGGGAAGATGAGACTCTGGACATTCAGCCAGGAAGAGAAGGTAAACTTTGGAGTCAGACATAGACAAACTTGAAAAAGGCTATTTAATGTTGGCAATAACATGCATTTGAAAATGGTTACAGTATCTATCTAGTAAAACATATCGGCTATATAAAAGAGTTACAAAATTTATCCTAGAGAGTAAAACGTTAATGTTGTGGAAAAGGGGCTGCCATGTTTGTCTGGGCAAGTAAAAGATTAAAGATGGCTTTGTTAGTCGAGATTTTAACTCTTGACACATAAGATAAAGTTTATAACTATTGATAATGGAGGCTGCTCAACTCATTAAGATTATCTTGTCTATCTGCTTCTCCCTCACTCATTCCTTCCCTTCTTCCCCCCAACCCACACTCCTCTCTTGGGTTTTTAATTTCTCAATGATGTGAGAGTAAAGTACAAACATCGAGTGACATGTTATTCTTAAGGACTTTATTTTTACTAAGAACAAGGAGAATTTCCTATATAACTATAATATTATTATCACTCTGAAATTTAACTTATATAATAAATATTATCTAATATACATCCATATTTAAATTTTTCCAATAATACTGCAAATATCCTCAAGAGCTGTTTGTTTGGTTTGGATTTCCACCCGGGATCCTGTCCAAGTTTTCAGTTGCATTTGCTTGTCATTGCCTAATCTTTTCTTAAAAATTAAACTTTAAATTTTGAGATAATTGTAGATTTACATGTAATTTTAAGATAAAAGAGAAATTCCATTTACCTTTTTTAGTTCCCACCAATGGTAACATCCTGCAAAACTATAGCCCAATATCATATCTTGACATTGATCAAGTCAAGATATAGAATATTTCCATCACCATGAGGATCCCTCATGTTGCCCTTTTGTAGCCACACCCATTCTCTTCCTTTTCCCCTCCTTAAACCCTGAAAACCACTAAGTCTGTTCTGTATTTCTACAATTTTATCACTTCAAGAATGTTACATGGATGGAATCATATAGTGTGTAAACTTTTGGATTGGGATTGGCTATAAACACTCCTGTGACAGGTTTTGATGTGAGCATAAAATTTCATTTCTCTGGGTCAAATCCGGGAATGCAATTGCTAAATCATATGGTATTTGCATTTTAGCTCTTAAGAAACTGCCAAATGATTTTTCAGAGTGTCTATACCATGATGCATTCCCAACAGCAATATATGAGCAATTCTGGTTTATTTTAGCCATTCTGGTAGATGTGTAGTTATATCTTATTGTAGTTTTAATTTGCATTTTCCTAATGGCTAATGATGTATAACATCTTTGCATGTACTTATCTGCCATCTGTATATTCTCTTTGGTAATAATATTTCTTCATGTCTTTTGCCCACTTTTTAATTGGATTGTTAGTCTTTTACTGTGATTCATTTTTAGTTTTCATATAAGATGTGAGACTTAGGTCAAGTGGTTTTTTTTTTTTTGAGGGTTGAGATCTTGCTATGTTGCCCAGGCTGAACTCAAACTCCTGGGCTCAAGCGATCCTCCCACCTCAACCTCCCAAGTAGCCTGGCAGAAGATCAAGGTTTTTTTTTTCCCCCTTCTTCCTTCCTTCCTTCCCTCCCTCCCTTCCCCTCTCTTTACTTTTCTGGGAGTTGTTTCTTTTTTTATTAATTTCCCATCTTTGAAAAATTTTTTAAACTTTTAATTATTATAACTGACAAATAATTATAACTATTCATGGGGTACATAGTGGTGTTTTGATACATACAATGCATGGTGATCAGATCAGGGTAATTAGCATATCTATCATCTCAAACATTTATCATTTCTTTGTGCTGGGAATATTCAGTATTCTCCTTCTAGCTATTTGAAAGTGTATAACATATCGTTTTTAACTATAGTCATCCTACAGTGGTATAGAACAGTGGTCCCCAACCTTCTTGGAACTAGGGACTGGTTTCATGGAAGAAAATTCTTCCCCGGGACGAGGGGGAGGGGAGTGAGGAGGCTGGGGGTGGGGAGAGGCAGAGCTCAGGCGGTGATGAAAGCAAGGGGAGTGGCTGTAAATATAGATGAAGCTTCGCTGGCTCACCTCCTGCTGTGTGGTTCCAGGTTCCTAAGTTTCATGGAAGATAATTTTTCTACAGACTGGTAGGGATGGAGGAGGGAGTGGAGAAGCTGGGGTGAGGCAGAGTAGCTCTGCGGCCTGGTTCCTAACAGGCCACTGACCAGTACCAGTCCTCCACCTGGGGATTGGAGACCGCAGGTATAGAACACCTTAACTTAAAAAAAAAAA